>WYDE02250208.1:0-13963 GCA_009867175.2 Adela reaumurella
ACATAATGTGAAGGTGCACCTAGCCGGCCGACATGGTATTCGCAACCCCCGTAAATGTTCGAATGCCCGTGGGCGCCATCGGGCTGCTCCTCTGAGCTAGCCTGGCGAGCGCCATATGTCGCGCTTCCCATAAAAAAAAAAAAAAAAAAACTGGCATGGGTATGCGTATTAATATTCATAATAATTAATATAGGCTATTAATATTAATAGCCTATATTATAATATTAATAGGCTACGTGAGGTGAGGGATTGGGTGGGTCCAAAAGAGGATAAATCACGTGGTTTATGAACGCTCCCCCAACATTTGCAATATTGAGACCCTACTGCTACTTACGCAACGTTGTTATCCGCGTGTACAGAAGCCGCCCCCCGGCGCCGTGCGTGTCATGCCGACTGCTCCGCCTAAGGAGAAGAAAGAGTCCAAGATGGAGGCAGAGGTCCTCGCGCAGCAAGCTCAGAGGAAACCCAACGAGAACGGTAAGTATTCACGCAACAACCATCGTTTACAGGCCTACATTTCGACAATGTACAGGTTTTGAAAAGTACGCCCGCACATAGGATCGATCCTACGATCGCAAGTCAGAGACTAGCGCGGTGAGCCAACCCACCCCTCAACATTTAGAGTGTAGTTAGGCTGAATGAAAACCTGAGAAAAGATTTAGTGAGCAGGTTACAAACGGATAAGATGAACCTTTTATTTGTTATTCATTGTACACTATGTAATCCACTCTTAGCGCACTGTCGAGAGTATGTAAAATTATAAAAAAATTCTCTCAATTTGATGAATGTTAAATTTTTTTAACTTTATCAACGTTTAAAAATTTTGGTGTTATCGCCTGCAACATGGAATGTTCCATGGAGCTGCATGATGCGAGCCCCCCATGCAGATTTCAGTGTCGCTCCGCTCGCAACAGGTTGAGACTGCATCCACACACTGTCGATATCCCCCTACGATGCTGTAAATCCTTTTACTTAGAGGGTTGCCAACGTGTTGAAATTATCCTTTCTACCATAGGTTCTTCTACATCTTTTCTACTAGAGTGCAATCCAGGGTCCTTCAAACACAATATGAAAGTGCTCTTAGCTGTCAGACATTGTTTTCATAATTCAAACTAATTGCTTCCATAGCCCCTGTAAATGTTCAAATGCCGTGGGCGCGAGCAGGCTACACCTCTGCGTTAATCTGGAGTGTGCCATATCCAAACTTCTACATCCTAAATCTGTATCCTAAAATATTCAATTGCAGGGACAAACGACAGCGGCGAGCAGCCCGTCGACTCAGCAAACAACATCGACACGACTCCCAAGAAGTCCAAGGTACGATGCCCGACCCTTGTCTAGTAGTTCAATACTCTTATATTGTATATTCCCTTGTAAAGTAGTAGATCTGTCATGTCCAAGTTATTTGCTGGATTAGAATGTATATTGCCTCCAGGGCCGTCTTATGAGCATGCACCAAAACTCTTGGTATTTGAACAGAAATATGTCAATAGATAAGCCTATGTATGCCATTGGTATGTTTATCTTAGTAGGAATACTAATTGATCTCCGCCTTATGAACATATTTCTCTAAAATTGCAGTTTTTTCAATTGTTGCATCAAATTTACAAATATATGTTCCCAAGGTTGCTTCAAAGAAATTATCAGCCCCCTAATGAAATTTATATCATATTTCACTCGACCATGCTTTATGGACGGCCCTGCTTTGATGAAAACCAAGTAAAACCGAGAACCAGCATGCTTTCAGTAATTTTTATTTGCGATGTTTTGTTGATTTTATGTTTTTATTTTCCATTCAAAATTCGAAAACAGACTGGAGGGTTCGGTCTGTTTGGAGGCAAGAAAGACAAGTCACCGAAGGAGAAAGAAGAGAAATCTCCAAAGCAGAAATCTCCAAAAGATAAAAATATGAAAGATCCGAAGGCTAAAGTCGCCGTACTCGATTCGTCAATCGATAGCTCGAACCTTGACAGCTCGCAAGAGAAGAGTCCTGGTAAATCAGACAAGGACAAGCCTGGTTATACCAAACCCTACGTTTACACAGAGACAGAGCAAGAAAAAAGCCCGACCCGCAAACCTTTCATCCAAGGTGCATTCAGCTACGAAAAGGATCCTCAAAATGACGACAAGCAGAGAAGTCCTGATGACAGTCAAAGTCCGTCCACTCGAAGGGCTACCGGTCTCGCATTTAATTACGCCCCAGGTGAAGATCAAAAAGTCGCTGAAAGCGCTGAGAAACGGAAAACTTCTCCTGTCGATCCAACAGATAACAAGCTTATTACACCAGGAATCGACTATGTACAGTCAGCAGCTTTGAAAGAACAAGCTAAAGCGGCTGCAGCGGATTCTGCCGCCCTACTCAATGCTGAAAGAGCACATCATCTCGATCCTTTGGCAGTTGCAGCAGCAGCCGTTCCCGTGGCCCCCCTAGCCCCTGTCGGTAAAGAAGTCCAAGTGGTCATCATCACTGCCAAGTATAACATCAAGACGAAGAAGCTCGATGAAGCAAACGGCACTATTCATGTTGTTAAAGGCATTGTTAACCCTGCAACTGGAAAAATTCAGACAGACACTGAACTTATCGATCCAAAAACAGGTCAGGTTCAATACAAGGATCCTTCAACTGGAAGGCAAGAAGTTAAGAATGGTCATGTTGATTCTAAGACCGGAAATATCCTGTTTTCAACTGCAGTGGTTGATCCGAAAACGGGTAAAATTGATCCGAATCTGGCTCAACAATATACTATTGTGGAAACATCACCGGACAAGATTGGATCAAAGCCGGGAAGGGAAGCGCAACTGGTAGTGATAACTAGTAAGTATGACGGAAAGAATAAGAAACTAGACGCATCTCACGGTCATATTGATGTTTCAAAGGCTATCATAGGACCCGATGGAAAGGTCCATTCGAACTACGGCCTCATAGATCCAAGAGCGGGTAGGATTGATTATGTTGATCCAAAAACTGGCAAACAAGAGCAGAAACAAGCATACGTTGATCCGAAAACAGGCAACCTGCTTGTTACAACTGGCGTCATTGATCCAAAGTCAGGAAAAGTTGATTCGTCACTCGGTCAACAGTTTAGTATCGTTGACAAAGATGCTAGTAAAGCTAATAGAGAAGTTCGTTTGGTAGTGGTTACTGGAAGATATGATCTTAAGAACAAGAAGCTTGATCCGACCCACGCTCACATTGATACTGTGAAGGGCATTCTTAGTGGTACAGATGGAAAAATCTACACCGATTATGGCATCATCGATCCGAGAACTGGAGACATTTTGTACACCGATCCAAATACTGGTAAACAGGAGATCAAGCAAGCCAAGGTCGATCCTAAGACTGGCAATATTTTGCTGCTTTCTGGAGTTGTTGATCCGAGAACTGGACAGCTTGATACAAACTTGGGACAGCAGTACAGTATAGTTGATAAGCCGATTGATACATTCGGCTCTGTCCCTGGCAAAGAAGTACAACTTGTAGTTATAACAAGCAAGTTTGACACCAAAACAAAGAAACTTGACCATCCTAATGGACATATTGAGACTTCTCGTGCGATCATCAGCGATTCTGATGGAAAAGTCCACACAAATTTTGGCGTTCTTGACCCAAAAACTGGAAAGATTCACTACACTGATCAAAAAACTGGAAGAGCTGACGCCAAGCAGGCGCATTATGACCCCAAGACAAGCAGTTTCTTGCTGACTTCAGGTGTAGTGGACCCGAAAACTGGAAAAACCGATTCTTCACTGGCACAGCAGCTTACCGTTGTTGACAGAGATGCTCCTAAAGGAACTCCAGAACGATATGTTAACTTAGTAATAATAACAACAAAATATGATCCAAAGTCAAGAAAATTGGACCCGACGAATGCTCATGTCACCTCTATCCCCGGTACTATTGGTACTGATGAGAAGATTCGAAGTTCGATTGGTTTCATTGACCCAAGTACTGGTGAAATCTCCACTGTTGATCCAAAGACTGGAAAAATCGACGTCAAGAAAGCCCAGATTGATCCAAAGACTGGAAACTTACTGCTTACTTCAGGAGTATTTGACCCTAAGTCAGGTTATGTTGATCCGACTTTGGGTCAACAGATCAGCATTGTCGAAAGAGAAGATGACAAGTTGGGTCCATTACCTGGAAAAGAAATACAGTTAGTAGTAATTACAAGCAAATATGACCCCAAGAACAAACAACTAGACAATGTCAATGGAAATATCCAAAACGCAAGAGGAATACTCAGCAATGCTGATGGAAAAGTGCATTCGAACTTTGGAATTCTTGACCCGAAAACTGGAAAACTTGAATATGTTGACCCTAAGACTGGCAAAAAGGAGATCAAGCAAGCTGTTGCTGATCCTAAAACCGGCAATTTTATTCTCGCCGGAATTGTAGATCCTAAGACTGGAAAGGTTGATAACACACTGGCTCAACAGTTGTGTATTGTCGACAGAAACGCGACACCAGCACCAAGAGATATCAACCTGGTCATCATTACAACTAAATACGACCCTAAGACGAAGAAACTGGATGCCAGCAATCCACAAATTAGTACAGTGAGTGGTGTAATTGGACCTGACGGAAAGGCAAGAACCGCTTTCTGTGTAATCGATCCTCACACTGGTGAAATCACTACCACCGATCCTCAAACCCACAAACAAGAAATTAAGAGGGCACAGGTTGATCCCAAGACTGGCAACTTGATCTTAATGTCAGGAGTAGTCGATCCAAAGACCGGACAGGTCGACCCAACTTTGGCACAACAAATAAGCATTGTAGACAAAGAGGGTCCTACTTTTGCTCCAGTGCCAGGAAAGAAAGTGAAATTCGTCATCATTACAAGCAAATATGACCCAAAACTCAAACAGTTGGGGACTCCAAATGGTCAAATACAAGCTTCTCGCGGAATCCAGAGCCCAGATGGAAGAGTCCACTCAAATTTGGGAATATTCGATCCTAGAACTGGCACTCTTCAATGCACAGATCCCAAGACAGGAAAACAGGAAACAAAACAAGCTGTGGCTGATCCTAAAACTGGCAATTTTATTGTGACTTCTGGCGTTATTGATCCTAAGACCGGTAAAGTTGACAATTCACTAGCACAGCAACTGTGCATAGTTGACAAGGAGCCAGGGCAGAGAGAAATTAAATTGGTCATTATTACAACCAAATTTGACCCTAAAACAAAGAAATTGGATGCCAGCAATCCACAAGTGGATACCGTAAATGGCGTTGTTGGACCTGACGGCAAGGCACATACTCCATTTGGTGTGGTTGACTTGCATAGTGGCGAAATCACAACTACTGATCCAATAACCGGCAGACAAGAAATTAAGAACGCCAACATCGATCCAACTACTGGTAACTTGGTGCTTACTTCAGGAGTAGTCGATCCGAAGACCGGACAAGTTGATCCATCTTTGGGACAAACGATCAGTGTTGTTGAAAAGGAAGCAGACACGTTTACACCTGTTCCTGGAAAAGAAGTCCAGTTTGTTGTCATCACAAGCAAATATGATCCAAAATTCAAGCATCTGGAAAGCCCCAATGGACATGTTCAGACGTCGCGAGCCATCCTGAGCCCTGATGGAAAAGTACACTCCAACTATGGCATTCTTGATCCAAAGACTGGCAAACTTCAGTACACCGACCCTAAAACAGGAAAAACAGAAACCAAGCAAGCCACAATTGATCCTAAAACTGGAAATTTGATTTTAACATCTGGAGTTGTTGATCCGAAAACTGGAAAAGTAGACAACTCACTTGCTCAACAATTGTGCATTCTAGAGAAGGAAGACAAGCCTGTTCAGCGAGAGATTCATCTCGTAATCATTACTGCGAAATTCGATCCTAAAACAAAGAAATTTGATGCCAGCAATCCTCAAGTTAATACAGTGACTGGTACGATTGGACCTGATGGAAAAGTTCGCACTGCTATCGGAATTGTTGATCCTGTTACTGGTGAAATCACAGTGACGGATCCCAAATCTGGCAAGCAAGAACTGAAGCATGCTCAACGCGACCCGGCCACAGGCCATTTGCTGATAACATCTCACGTTGTTGATCCCAAGACTGGCAAAGTAGATCCAACACTGGCTCAACAATACAGTATCGTTAACAAAACAGTTACTCCAGTTAAGGTTCCGGCTGTCATTGGCGAAGTTCAACTCGTCGTCATCACGGGCAAAGTGGATCCTAAAACTAAGACTATTGACCCTACATTAGGTAAAATTGATGCATCTCGCGCCTATGTCAGTGCCGAGGATGGAAAAATACACACTGATTTTGGCATCATTGATCCCAAATCTGGCCAAATTCTGTACAAAGATCCAATCACTGGCAAACAAGAACTGAAGCAGGCCCAGGTTGATCCCAAGACTGGCAATTACTTGGTGACCATGGGAATTATTGACCCGAAAACAGGAAAGGTTGATCCCAGTTATGCCCAGCAAGTGTCTGTGGTAGATAAGCAGAATGTATTGTCTAGAGTAGGCTCACCAGTCGCAATTAGACCGAGTGCTTCTCCCATACCTCCGCCAGTAGTTCCGTCGCCTGTGAAGACCCCTGTAGCTACACCAGTTCAAACCCATGCTCTAAAGGCATCTCCAACTGCCGCAACGCCTCCAGTACAAACTCATAGGTCGTCTGCTCTTGTGAGCCCAGGAGTTCCACCACCGGAACCGCCAAAGCGGAAGATTGTAAAGATTATGGTCATTTTCACTAAACTCGACCCAAAGACCAAAAAACCAGATTTACACAGTGCTGAAGTCGAACATCTTACTGGCATTCTCGAGCCAAACGGCCTGATCGAGACTAAATATGGTGTTATCGACTCGAATAGAGGAAACATTGTGATTACTGATCCGACAACTGGACAGAAACAGATGAAAGAGGGATCAGTCTTGCCTGAGACGGGCCAAGTGTTTATAAATACTGGTGCTATTGACCCCAAAACCGGCAAGATGGATCCCAACCTCGGAATGATCATGAGCGTTGCTAAGCAGGACGACCCACTGGTTGATATTACCACCATAACTGGACCAGTTGACCCGAAAACACTGAGAGTCAATATTACAGACGGCATTATAGAACACACTAAAGGAAAAGTTGATGCAGAAACTGGTCACATTTCAACAAAATATGGTGTCATAGATCCATCCAATGGAGTCATATTCGTCACAGATACTTATGGAGTTCAGGACACAAAACCGATACATGTGGATGAAAACACTGGACAAATTACAATCATTGGAATAATTGATCCAAAGACAGGAAGGCCTGATCCTAATCTAGGACAAGTTTTGGTAGTAGGAACCCATATTGACCCGGTAGTCGAAGTTACAACATTCGTCGGAAAAGTCGACTCAAAGAAAGGACTCATTGAGCCAAAGCACTCCATAATTGAGAGCACAACAGGTCAACTGAACCCAGAAAACAATAAAATCGACACCAAGTATGGACAGATTGACCTTGTAAAAGGAACAGTCACTTACAATGACCCTAAGACTGGAAGGCTCGAAAGTAAAGAAGTCAAGGTGGATCCCATTACTGGTCAAATCTTACTGAAGAGTGGTCAAGTCAATCCGAAATCAGGAAAACCCGATAAGGACATTGGTCGCCTCATTTCTTTGAGAATAATCCAAAACAAAATAGACCCTATATCCGGAAAACAGATTGTGATGAATGAACCCAAGAATGTCAAGGTTGACCCGAAAACGAACCAGATTTGGACCGCTGGACCAAAAGACCCATCTTCTGGAGAAATTTTGTACACAACTGGTCAAATTGACCCAAAGACCGGCTATATCATTACGATTTATGGACGCAATGACCCAAAAACAGGCACTATCATCAAGACCACAGACATTGACAAATCTCTAGTTAAAGTCGACCCCGTCAGCGGACAAATCTACACTGCCACTGGAGAACTCGATGAAGAAAACCAGCCATTGTATTCTGCTTCTCAAGTCGACCCTGCGACGGGTGAAATCTGCACAAAACTTGGCAGGATTGATCCTAGGACTGGCAGGCTGATTATAATCAAGATCTTTATCATTACACAAAAGGATGACAAGGGCAAAGTCAAAGAATTGGATCCCAAAGAATGCACCATTGATGAAACTACTGGAAGAATCGTCACAACTAAGACTGTATATGTTTACCAAATGATCGATCCGATTACAGGCGAAACAATTGAGGTAGACCCTGACGATCCAAGGCTGAAGGGTGCTAGGACAACTGTTACACAAACCATGACTCTATCTGGTAAGATTGACCCAATAACCGGCAGAATAAAGACCGAGTACGGCGATATTGACCCTGACACGGGCGATATCGACCCGAGCACAGCCGTTCGTGACCCCATAACTGGACTACTCGTTCTGCATTACTCTCAAATTGATCCGTCCCACTTCAACGATAAGAGTGGCAATTATAGCATAGAGAAAGAAACTCAAGATCTGCCGGCGAATATAGATATTCAAACTGTTAATACAACAAAGTTCTCAACGTTCGGAAAAGACGAAAGTCCAGGTAAAGGTGACGAACCTAAGGCGTTTACTGAATATACTACAAGCGAGCATATAAAACATCAAGGTATAGTTTCATCATCGACACCACTATCGTCAAAGATTCCAGTGTCACAAAGGAGTAAAGCGGTGAAAACGCCAACGCCACCCGCCGCCCCCGTTGTCGTGAAGACAACAACAAAACAACTGCTGATGAAGAACGAAGACGGAGTCACTCACAACGTGGAACAAGAGGTTGAGAACCTGGGCACGGGCGAGGTCACGTTCTCGACGCAAACCAACAAGGTTCGTTTAGTTTTCTACATAAAATTCGATAGATGAAATTTCTGAAAAAAATTTGGATTTTTTTGTGAGTGTGGCTTCTTAACTTTTATTTTGATCATTTTTTTGTTTTAATTTAATGTAGTTCAGGCTGTTTAGATGTTGGATTTAGATTATAGAAGCCATGAGCATGTTTCATAGCAATCCACGCTCAGCTAGATTCACTATTCAATCACATTCAGAAACATTGTACAATATTTTACTGTTTATTGTAGCATTATTTTGTCCAATAATTAATTTAACTTATTATATGAATTCCTTTAATAAGCAGAATAATTAAACTATTGGACAGAATAACTAATGCACGCTAATTTTTAGTGTTTCTAATTTCATGTTTTTTTCTCCCCTTCCCTAACCACCGACATAACCTGAATACACCGTTATGTTGACAACCGATGCATCGATTTACGCCGGATTAACCACTTTTGATGCGATAAATATTGGCTGAAACGCTTTTTTTGGCGTGCTAACTCTGAACGGAATACAATTAAAAAATCCTGCAAAAACAATACATCTGCAAAATAATTATTGGAATGATAAATTTGTTAAAAAATTAAACAAACGAAATAATTGAAATTTGATTGAACATGAGCTATTTTATCGTCTTTAAAATATTCTCAAACTGGGTAAAAAATAAACATGAATCCCATATATTCTGGACGATGGAATTTTAATGAAACTATAATAATAATCGACCGTTCAATCAAACTATGGGACTTAACCTATGAAACAACTATTGAGCCAAAAGGCGGAAAGCCTCGAGCCCGTAGAAAGCGGCAAGAGCCCATACGTGACTGCTCGCGCAGTGACGACGCGTACAGCAACGACGCACGAGGACTTAGGAACGAACGCACGAACGCAACAACTTGAAGAGAAGACAGTGGCGCACACTCTCACGTCTTCCGCGACGAGACAGGAGCAGCGTGTCGTCACGCAGCAGGTGAAGACGACCGTCACCACAGGAGATCAGGTAACAACATTCCACCATCCATTGTCAGGTTTAAGTTGATCCACAGTAAGCAGTTTTTTATGAACATTGGTATGGGTAGCAGTATCAGAGGGGCACATACTCCAGGGTCTGAAGCACAGATCGGAGTGGGAAGCTTATTTACATACGATCAGGTTTAAGTTGATCTACAGTAAGTTATAGAACTGACAATTCCACGGTAAACTGACAATTTTAACTTTATCAACTGTCATCTTTTGGGGGTGAGAAATTTTCTGTCTCAAATAGACTTGAATTGTCTGAACTATACTCAATTTAATTTCTTTGGTCGACTGGACTAAAAAAATCATGCTTAATCAAGCTATCTGATATGGTTTGAATGGCTTTGTCTATCACAAATCTATATAAATTACACATACATTTTCCACATAATTAGTTTAAATCTGAATTTATTTAAGTATTGAGGAGAATAAAGCATTTTGCAAAACACAGCATGAACACTTGATGGCATTTGAAAAAGGCATACTTGAAACTAAAGAATTAGCATGCCGTTAAAGTATCATGAACGGTTTGAAACATGCACGATATCATGTTTTCTTTTATTATTGCTCGACTTTTTTTGATTTTTTGTTGCAGTAATGAAAGTATTTAACGATTTTGTTAGGATGAAAAAATTTACCCATTTTCGGAAAAAAAATTATAAAATTTCATGTGAGATACTTTTACAGTAAATCATTTTCCTTACTGCGACAACCGCCGTTTTCTTCAATGATTTGTGTCTAATTTTCTTTTTTATTTCTCCTTTTTTTTCCGTCATTGCCATCAAATCATTTTGTGTGACTCACAATGGAATGGCTACATCTTGTGACTAAACATCGTGAACCATTTTCGCTGGCATGGATTTTCCTTGGATTGGAACGACATTGAATGGATGGATGAACACAAACTCATGCGGACTTGAAATCGTCGTTCTACAATACTTCAATGGGGCAAAAATTAATCTCACCTTGACCTGCGTGGGTGAAATGAACTAAAAATGACTCGCGTGGGCTCAATATAACTCGCATGGACTCAAAATGTCTCGCATGGGCTCAAAATGGATGGCCGTAGCTAACCAGACGCGGCTCTGAGAGTTCTCTCAGCAGCGGCGACTCTGGGACGCCGATTGATTTTGAGGAAGGCGCGGGAGAAGGCCACTACTACACCACGGTAAGTGTCTTCACTTCATCTCGGATACAATAATTAGATACTTTCTTTCACTATTTGTTACAGTTAATAGACATTTTGTTACATTTCAAAATCAAGCATTAGGCACTTTATTACTATTAAAAGTCGTAAGATTCATTTTATTAAGAACAACTTCTATATTGCATTATAATTTGAAACAGCCTTTTTTTCTGCACGCAGTTGAGCGAAGTTCAAAGTTTTTCTGAAATTCTCAATCTCACTTCGCTCACCCAATGACGACTTATTGTCTCTTGTCCAACCTCCAGAAGAGATTTCCTGGCAACTGCCCTGCCAAACACAAAAGTATTTTTCTTATTCACAAATATTCCCCACGTGTACTAACGTACTTTTTTGCTTAACATCAACTAACATACTTATTTCAATATTAAATTTACCGACCAATAGGTCAGTATTCTAGAGATTAGGTCAGTCAATGGTCAGTATGTTAAGGGGTTTCAGTCAGTAAAATCTATTTTTAGCCATGGAATCAGTTTCCACCCCTGATATATGCACTTTGCTTGTAACGGGACAAATAATAGTTTCAAACGGTTTTTATAGACTCGAAAATACTCAAATGCTGGTCCGATCCGATCCGATGGCTGGATGTAATATTTATTTATTTGAATTTTTTCTCAAATGAAACTAAACTTTGCACGATTTTTTTTTTATCATTTCATCCCATAACGGTTGGCACAGACCTCTTATGTCATACAATCATGAACTGTGATGCTAGCCGATCGAGGTGTCTTAAACCTCGATCCTGACAGAGTATGGTGCCATGACAGGGTACTTCCCTTTTTTTCCCAAAGAAGTGAAAGAAGGTGTCTATTTTTTAATAGCTATTTTCAATGTTAGCATTTAATTAGAGCAACATAGAATGCATTTTGACTGCATCATAGAATGTAAGTGGCGTTTAGAATGTTGTCGCATGATTGTGTGCATTTTGCATTAATTTTACTTTTATTTACATTTTCTTTCCTACAATTAAGGCTTTTTTTATGGAGGACGAGAATATGGCGAACGTCAGGCTAACGCAGAAGTATAGCCCAATGGAGTATGCGGGCATTAAAATATTTACGGGGGCTGCGAATACTATTGCGGCCCGCTAGGTGCACCTTCACATTGAGTTTGAAGGACCCATACATACTGTACATTGACCGGAAATGTGTAAAAGGTAGTGCATTCTACACATGGGCGATACTGTAAATAAAGGATTACATGTTAGTATTTGTTCTTAGTGGGGGGATATGGAGAGTGTGTGAATGCATGCCCAACCTGTTGTATGTCCATGGGGGGGATGGAGGGACCGCATCGTGCAGCTGTAGGCCACACTGTTTGCTCTCATCATAGACAATAATAAACTCAATTACGGATATGATCGTGTAAGCAATGTCTATTCAAAATAATGTATGCCAATTGAAATTCGCCTTCAAAGAGCAGCTGTGTATATAATTTGGTCGAGTGCGTTCGAGACAATTTTAAACAATTGTGCATCTGTTGAGAACACTTTTCTATTTGCAGTCAATAGCGTAGTATCTTTACATGTTGGTATGCAAAAAGTCAAAACAGCGATTTTATTTTTTAAATGAGTAATAGTCTATAGTGCAATGTTAAATTACAAAAATGTACCAAGCATTTTAGTTTTTGGTTTTATTAAATTAATTAAAATGATTATAAATAACTTTGTGTATATTTTTTTTATTTAACACGTTGACGACCATTTCGGAGAATAAGTAAAAAAAATTGGAATAAATTTTGACAACAAAAAAACCAAAAATTTATCACTAAAAAAATAAAATTAGAAAATTTTGATACATCTTTCTAATTTAACATTGCTCATAGATTATATTATCTATAATAAAAATAATATCGCTGTTATGAGTTTTTGCATAGTCACCATATTTAACACTGTAAGTTGACTGGGGTACAAAGTTTCATATAAAATTGTCAAAAATGTCAAAGTCAAATCGTTTAATTCCCGCTGAGTAAGTATATACAATTATATAAATAAAATTGTTCCACTATGGGACACGTCTAATGTTTTAAAAATAACCTAAAAAAGCAAATGAAATACATGGAATACAATTTTTAAATAATACTTGAAATAATTTGTTTATCGACTGAAAATCAGTATTTTTGCCATTATTTCTATGAAGATTTAAAATTAATTTTGGTGGATACTAAATGGACTAAGCACTCATAAGCGAGTTCACAGAACATATCCGAGCCCATTGTAATTTTTTATGGAACTTGACCATCTCATCCTCGTCCATGAATCACGTGAGGTCCTAAGGGGGTCCACATGAGGGGGGAGCAGGTTACGATAACATCACCACTGATGAGCTGGGCAGGGGGGTTGTTGACATAAATAACCGGAATTGATTTGTTCGTAGAACTCGAACTGAGAAAGTAGATTTCTTAAGGCATCACTCACGTTGACCTCGCGACTATCTTCTCTCTTGACGCTGATTTCAGTGATCATTTGGGGGTCTGAGCTATTAGCTAGATCTTACGCTGGCGCTGTTGAAAATAAAATAAAAATAATAGAATACTGACGGTAGTGATACGCCCGCAGGAGCCCGGCTCGTACAAGACCACCACCACCAGCACCGTGATCAGCAACGCTCCGTTCGGCAGCATGATCGACGCAGCCGCCGCCGCCGCACAGGTATGTGACAAACTCTCACATCTGTAATCAACTGTGACATCTGTCATCAACTGTGACTAGAGGTTGCAATCCCGAAATTTCGAATTTCGAAATACCGGGATACCGACACATTTTGAAGGTTTTTCAATACCGAAATCGAAATTCAACAATACCGAAATTTCGAAATTCGATTTAAAAATGTTAACGTACAAAATTACGAAATAAGAGCAAGAGATGCCAAGCCACGCCAATGCGGAGCACGGGCAACAGCCTCTTACAACTGAAGAAGAATT
>WYDE02250316.1:0-13963 GCA_009867175.2 Adela reaumurella
AAGAGTAAAAATTCTTAATTCGCAACTGGTTACGAATCCCAGTTGCGAAAACGGCCGGAGGGGACCGTAGACCTAGACCTAAGACCTAGACCGTAGACCTAGACCGTAGACCTAGACCGTAGACCTAGACCGTGGACCTAGACCGTAGACCTAAACCGTAGACCTAGAACGTAGACCGTAGACCTAGACCGTAGACCTAGACCGCAGCCGTTGACCTAAACCGTAGACCTTGACCCCAAAAAAATTCTTGGCACAATCCCTATTGTATGTACACGTTATATCTTTCCACTGACGTACCGATTATTTTAGAGTTCGGTAGTATTAAAATCGGCGAAAGGATTAATGAGAAAAGTATAAGTTAGATCTATGGACCCGTAAAATGTTTACAGTAAGACTATAATACACGTCTCAGTAATGATTGCTTCGTAAAATTTAGACTTGTCAAAAAGTGCACAATATCATTAATTCTTAATCCTCTTTATAATATTAAGTATTATTCATTTGTGATAAAATATTTTCTTTGATTTGTTGTCGGTTTAATTCAAGTGTTGTATGTACCACATGCAAAGGAAAAGTCCTGAAAGTTTGTCTTTTAACACGACAGGCAGAAGCTTGTATGCTGAAGCTAAATCTATCAACAAAATGGTCCCATATGGGTTACGGCGTAGCCCGTTTTGTGAGTGCAAGACTTATCGCGAGTTGCAACATGTATGCGCACTATTTTATCGGTGGAGACGCAGGTAAAGGTGGAAGTGTAAGGGGAGGGGAATGGAAACTATCCCATCACGTCTTTCCATTTTGCGCCCAAAAAAATCTTGGCACAATCCCTGATTGTGAACCCTCTTTTAACGTCATAATTTTTTTACGAATTACACTATATTTGACTAAATAGGTATATCAGAATTAGTTAGTTAGTACACTACTTACTTCAGAGTACAGGTATACAAAATATAGTAAGCACGTAGTCGGAGAGCAAGATTTTAAATGGACTTAACTGCATTGCCAGTTAGAGAAACGGCAGAACCCTAGCAGCGGCTGTACGGGATCATCATTTATCATTAGATCATATCCAGCTTCCGTTGAAAAGGCTTTGTTTCAATATCACGTCAGACAGAGAGCAAGCTATAGGAGTCTAGAGCGAGTGGGAGGGAGAGAGCAGCGCGTATAGACAGACAACTTAATTGAGTCCAGAGAGCGGGCGGAGAACGGAATAGTGCTGTGCAATGTGAGCGGTAACTACGAGAAATTATGAGCAAAATTAATCTTAGAGAAAAAAAATTGGAACAACAGCAACATAATCTTGGTTCGTATTATTAATAATTGATGTTTTAAAATGATAATGTCCTTTTCATAATTTGCAATACAGTAGGTAAGTACTTTACATTTATGAATATTGAAAATTTTTACCAAAACCAATATTAACACAGCACTCATTTCTTTTGAGAATTGTGTAGGAGTTAGATTTCATAGGTACATTATATCGAAGTTTTCGTCTCGTCCTCGATAATTTTGCGGTATCTGGTGCAGGATTATGAACAGGTAGACAATGATTACGTAGACATCTGTAGACCGCTAGGCTGAACTTTTGGCAAGGGCTTACGTAGGCGCATATTAAAAAAAATATAGACTTTTCTGCTAAGCAGGAGGCGGTCTTATTGCCGGAGGCAAATTCTTCCAGTCAACCTTTATACACTACAATACTTTTGTATTGTTAATATATAGGCTTCCTCACGGTGTTTTCCTTCACCGGGGTGCATCGTAATTTTTTCACACAAATTTTAACCGAGATTTTAAAATCCGAAAAAATTGTGCGCATACCAGGTCTCGAACCCACGACCTCTAGAGTAAGAGGCGCGCGCTCACCAGCTAGGCATATTTAACTATGGGTTGAGTGTGCTATTACCCAGGTATTTTTTTCCGTTATTTTGGTAATATTATGTACTTACTTTTACCAAGGCAGGTACCAAAATATGTTCATACTCAGTTCATACTCATATGAAAATAAATGGATGTGAGAGGGTTACACCTAAATATTAAAACGACAAAACAATAGGGCACGGTTGCCATGATTGGACCACTAAACTTTGTGATGGGATACCAACAGAAATGGAAGTATTATAACGAGATTAAACATCTAATTCCGTAGGGTTTTATATACTTTTTATTACGTCGAATATCAGAATTTTAACTGTAACGCAAAGGGGTTCTTCTACACACACACAACAAAATAAAAATTTTAAAACTAAGTATAGGCATTTGTATTCTACGTCAGACACAGTATAGTTGTACATACAGTCTACTAAGACTACAGGACTGAGGTGACCAGGAGTTCGTAGGTAAGATCGTTTAAGCTGCCCAAAGGGGCAGCGTGACGAGAGAACTATCTACGGGCTACATGAACTAGAACTAGCTCTTTCTCGGAGTTGCGGCTGCTTATGTCCCGTCGATTTGAGGCTACACGTCGATGGTCCGGCATAACAATGGACCAGCGCTTTGATTAGGCCTTCGTGTTTTTTCGAGAACCAACCATCCTAAAAATCTGTTCTATAAGATGTTGTAAAGGCTGCGGTCTATAAATAGTCTTCGCCTAAATCTTAGGCGAAGACTAGTATAGTATCTTTCTAGTATTTTCTAGATGTTATCGATAGATATCGACGGGAGCATCCCTATACTCGTCTTCTGCTCGATAATGTCGCGTTATCTGCTGCGGGAATGTCGACAGAGAGCAACATTAACACGTCTCGCTCATTACTGGCCCAAGTGCGTTTTGTTTCTTTTGTCAACTTTCTAGACATTGACAGTTTTTTGATCTTTTGGATTCACGCTAAGATTGCTCGTGGGCAGTTTGAATAATTAACTGAATATATAACTAAGGCAACATTTAAAAATATATTGTTATCCTCGATGGTTACATTTCATTTGTCAGTGTAACTTGGACACTTGAATTTGTCATAATATTACATTTTACATCCGGTTCGATTAAGCTCCTGAAGAAGAACCGGTTAGAAACTTTGAAGGTTTTTTTTTATAATAATATAATCAATTTAGTATTGTTTAACGTGTGTTATATTGTTGTGTCCCCAACACAGGCCAAGGGGTGACCTCGGTAAGTAGGTATTATCTCTTCAAATCTTCTTTCAATTTTCACTTGGTCAATAAAGTCAGTCATGAGTAGTATAGGTAGGTATACCTGATTCTCATGATAACCTTAGCTCAGCAGTATTATTATACCAATCTCAAACGCTATCGAAGAGATAAAACTTCTTCCCAAAATATGGTACTTGTGTATAAATAGCTCACTTCGAGATGCCGGGAAGTACGGAGGCCTTACATCAAGGCTCAGGAAGTTCTTGGCTAACATTCATCTATATGGTACAATTACTTACCAATGTAGGTACACGTTTGAGGAATACCACATGACCAAATGACTTGATTGAAAGACTCCGCATCGGGGAAGCCTGTGTAATAAATCAGTAATCTAAGTATGGATGGGTAGATATTTACATATTTAGTTAATGCATGTTACGAATAATATTTTATTCTGAATTGTAATATATATTTATGAATTTTTAATCGAATGTATAATTCAAAATTTTTTTTTTCTGAAAAATAAAATTGGTGTAATGAAGTCTCCGTGTATATCTTACGATGCTATCTTTTATATTTCATATTTAGGGTACTTGGTTCATAATTGAACATATCAGCTCCATGGGACCGTGTCCATACATATGTCACACATGTGACATACAATTATTCCCAATTCAGTGATTATTCCTATCCTATCTAGGTACCTACGGGTGGCAAAGCTAAAGTGGCATGCAAGTGGACTGTTCACGTGAGCCGCAGGGATGACAGCCGTTGGAGCACACGCGTCCTACAATGGCGACCTCGGACAGGTTAGCGAAGTGTGGGAAGACCGCCCACCAGGTGGAACGGCGACATCCGGTGCGTCGCGGGCAAACGATGGAATCGTGCTGCCGAGTGCAGGGGGGACTGAAAAAAAATGGGAGAGGCGTATGTCCAGCAGTGGAGGGTTAATTAAGCGCTGATGATAATAGAGTTCTACCTACCTACCTACGAGTTTTTTTTTCAATTATTTTTTAATAACTGTTTAGGTAGGTAAGTGTATTATGTTATATTTTATTTTGTGGATTTGTGTATAAGTAGGTACATATCGGTACTAATACTGAATAAGTATTTCATTAATCAAATAACATAAACAATCCCAGTAATAACTAAAAAAAAATATTATGTAATTCGTTTTTTTTATCTAGGTATATATTAAAAAAATGGGAATTTTAGCCCTGCTGAGCTTTGTCAGTCCCGTCATTCAGTCATTTTTAATGAAGCTTTCTAAAAGCTAAATTCTGAACTCTATTGCTTAGCGCATAATTTAATAAAAAGTAATAATAATTTCAGTTCAGGGATTGTATTATTGTGAATTATTGACGTGTAACGCCACAGCTTTCTTTATTTATACTTTAATTAAATTCCATAAACATATTAATGTAAATTTCTTCTTCATTCCTAACTAATCAGGAATGAGGAAAGCTGTGATGAAGCCGCATATACCTGCCTACATTTTCACAATTAATTAAAAATATTGAATTGAGCTATTGTGTGTTAGAGCAATAACAGATGTAAATTTTAATTCTTAATTTAATTAAAGTAATCAATTAAAATTTAAAGGTGAAGTTTAGCTATAGATTTAAAAATAGATTAAAAACGTATTTAAGTTATTATATAAGGAACAACTGTACAAAAAACGTTCTATTAATTTTAATATTAGTTACGCAAGATAACCTTTTAAACATGTCAGGTTATGTAGGGCGTTGTTCTATTTTGATTTCTTCAATGACTTTAAGAAAATCGAGAAAATTTGTTAATTTTTATATAACTTAATTTTCAATAGTTATATAACCCAAGTTTCTCAGTTTGGGCTGCATTACAACCTTGTTCATTCCCTGGCATATTTACCTACATACAAGGTCACCAGTAGGTATGTCCCTAGGTACCTTCTTGCTTAGAATTTAAAAAAATACTAAGAGGTTAGGTTCCTGCCCATCTGAATTGGCACGTACCAACAACACCTATAAGTAGGTAATAGGCAATGAACAATAGGTATCACGCTGTCTTCGAACGTTCTCACAAAAAACCACCCCTATTATTCTGCCCCTTGATCGACACACAATGTCGTAAATAGTGCCGCTATAATGCTAAAATCTTCACAAAACCCAACGTCACAAAAATGGCACAATTATCTCTCCCTGTCCAATCCAATATGGGACCCTTCTTCCCTCTTCCTCATTGGCTGTTCCGCCGGTCACGTGGTCCTTGGGCCCCGCCTCCGCGCGTGACCACACCCATTTCAGCGAGCGTCGCCGTCCACAGTCGACACCCACTGTGCGGAGCAGCGTCTTCGTCGCCTCAAAAAACTCGAATGTGCACATTTTTGCCAACAAACGTTTCGTTTGAAGTCAGTGTAAAATTACGACATTTCTCACATTGTTATCGTTGCGTTATCGCTTCACAAACACGCGGCTGTCGCAAGTCCTCTCGTCTCTATCGCGCCTGCGCGTACAGTCTAGAGTTCGAGTGGGATAGAGTCGTACGTAAGTATTGAAAAGAAAAGCGTCGGGGCGGCGCTGCGGGTGCGGCGAAGGCGCGGCGGCGGCGGAGACGTGCGTGGCGTGCGGCGAGACGGGTTCAGTGGTCATCGGTTCACCTGAGCGTGCGGCGGCGCGCGCCCACATCCATCAACGCGCGTGGCTTTTCCTCCGTCCGAAACTCTGTCGAAGTTTGTGGACTCCGCGAGGTTGCGATATGATATAGGAGTGAGTGAGGTGGCGACGCGCGGAACAATGATGACTATGGACATCGGGATGTACAACAATCAGCAGAGCGGCTACGCGCCCGACGGCTACTACCAGCAGGGCCAGCACTACGCCTACGAGGGCTACGATCACCAGTACTACGAGGGCGTCAGCCCGCCAGCCCACTACTACCCGGAGCCGCTCCTCCACCAGCACCAGCACGGCGGGCACGCGCACGAGCCGGCCGAGCCCTCCGCACCGCCGCCCACCATCATCAGCACCGACTCCGGACTTTGCTACACCAACCTGGACTACGGAGCCGAGCTGCAGTACAACCCGCACCTTCACGCGGCCGCGCCGCAGGAATATCGCGTTTGCGAGACCGTTCAGGCGCACAAAACTCGCGAGGACGCCCGCAGGCACGAGGAAGTCCACCTGCCCCATCTAGTGCACGAACATCACAAGCTGGAGCCGCACTACCTGGAGACCAAATACAACGTGCACCTGGTGGACGCTGACGCCTCCTGTTCGGCACACTACGGCCACGCGATGCTGGACGGACACTCGCCGGCGCCGTGCGTGGAGTACGGCGAGCTGTACGCCGGCAAGGAGGAGTACGGCATGAAGGAGGACTGCCTTCAGCAGCAGGTGATGCAGCAGCAGATGCTGAGCGGGCTGGGCGGCCACGCGCAGGCGCACGCCGTCCAGCACGCGACAGTGCCCACGTATAAGTGGATGCAGGTCAAGAGGAATGTGCCAAAACCGAGCGGTGAGTTCCTAAAAGTAGTTTTGTTTTATAAATGTGTCTTCTTACGTTTTTGTGGCCACGTGGAGACGTTGTTCCCTTTAGCTATCACGTTGAAATTATGTGTATATTTAGATTTGTAATGTAATTGTATGTTTTGAATATTATGTAAGTCAATGCTTACTTTTTTTTCAAAACAAGTACAACACAGTCGTCGTCGGCCGAACACCGGTCGCTCATACAGGAACTGTACTTGCTTTGCACTTACTTGGGTAAAATGTTTAACTAATTTATGTAAATAGAAGAAACTAGCAATCATTAATATAAACATTACAAATTAGTATCATACATAGTATCCGCTACTTAAAATAATGACCTCGATCCATCTCTCCCCATGCGTCTCGTAAAAGGCGATTAAGGGATAAGGATTAGATATCGTGCTAAAGGACGACAGGCTCGCCACCTCTCACCTTGGCACGGTACTTCTACCAAGTAATGCAGGTAGTGAGTCTTCGTCCAACATGCTGCTTGATATCTTGTCCGAATACCTTACGAAATGTGGTGGTCGGTGTTGTGCTATGTAATTACCGGAGTTCTTGAAGAACAACACCGATTGCTCTGCTTACGCCGATTCTCGGGATTCAGCGTGAGTGATATGTGTGTATTTATTTACATTACAAATTAACCTGAATCTTACAAAAACAAATCAAATGAAAGCAATCGACTTTGTATGGTTTTCATAATAATGATTATTTAAATTTTCGACTCTGAATGACTTTTAAATAAACATAGACTTATCTGGTTAGCAGAAAGCGAACTTATTGCCCGAGGCAATCTCTTCCAGTCAACCTTTATACACTATAACACATTCGTACCTATTGTTAATATATAGGTTTCCTCTCGGTGTTTTCCTTCTCCGGGGTGCAATGTAATTTTGTGCACAAATTGTAAAGCGAGATTTTAAAATCCGGAAAAACTGGGCGCATACCATGTATAGAATCCACGACCTCTCGAGTAACTGCGCTCACCAACCAGGCTACTCCGCAATCCAACTTTTAGAATCGTTGTTTCAGTTAGACGCTCTGAATTATTATTATTGTAGAACTCATCAAACACTTCACCGACATAAATTTTAAATAATTAGGTTAGATATACCTATATGTACATGAACATTAACAGGAATATTAAAAAAGAAAATCTATTTAAAGCAATCGACTTTGTAGGGTTTTAATAATAATTTTTATTTAAATAGTACTTCGAATATTTATAAATTCGTGTTCATCCCAATTTTCAACAAAAACCAACCTTTTAAAATAACAATCTACCGGTTTCAGTAACAACTGACACATTTTACACTAAAACGTGTCCATATAATAGTAAGTAGGTATAGGTAGCAAAATTGTTATTGTTAAAATGTTATTTTAAGTCAAAATTGTGTTAGGTAAGTGAAAATGGTCAACTGTTTTCTAGTTCTGTAAATTTTTATTAAGTACGTTCATTGAAGGATAAATAAATCAATTTCCTAGTTTTATATATTCAGGTATAACCAAAATGCCTAGGTGTGTAGGAATATAATGTATTATTATATAAAATATATTATATTTTAATGTGAAAATCGTTACCTGCTCCGTGACTGATTTTAATTTGAAACTGAAAAACATAATCAAGAAGTACGTACTCGTAGGTACCAATCATGTCATGAGTCATGAGTCATGCATGACACTCGGTTTTCGATGGCTGAAAAACACTATTTCCAAAACTCGGCACGTGCACTTCCGATTTATGTGATAAGTGATACGTATTTTGTTTTATTTAGGTACTTTGTAAAAAGAATGTAAATATATTTCTCAATTTTTCCAGAATTTTAACGTTTATGTTCCTTTTTCCGCGCACAGTTCACGCGGGAACAAAGAAAATTATTCATACAACGAGGTCATGTTTGTTCTATCTCATAGTGAACAAGCCATCAAGCGTAGAGAGACACATTTTTAGGGTTCCGTTTAAAAAACAGGAGCGCCATTAGCGAACCAATTTCGTCTGTTTCAATTTCGTCTGTCTGTCCGTCTGTCTGTCTGTCCGTCCGATTTTCGAAGAACTCGAGAAATACCGAAGCGAATAAGCTGAAAATTGGGTGATATACGTAAAATTGGCGATCTTTACACATGAAGTATACTTTGCAGACTTTTTTATATTGAAAGCGAGACATATGGCACCGAGCCACCCGGAAGGTGACTACCGACGCGGATACTCGACTACTAAGACGGTAGATATTAGGTTGTATGCGAGGGTTCCGAATGTCATCCCGGCCTATTATATATACATACACACTATATAATATATATATAATACAATACTACCCTACGTGTTGTATATATATAAATATATATTTATATACAACACGTAGGGTTGTCTTTTTACCCGACTAATGGAGAAGGGCTATTTTCGATCTGCATATAAAATTCTTACCTCACTTTCTCATTTTTGTTTTTAAACTGACACGTTTGGCTACATCACCTAATGCACCAGTTCTTCTGGTACCAGTGATGTAAGCCTAAACACCTTGGGGAGTTACTTAGGTATGTGCCATGTCAGCACTTCCCTAAATTCCAACCCTCTACACTGAACTCTCATTTAAGCAGGCATTTAAATGAAAACTAATTAAAAATACTTTTTAGCTCCCGCAGTGGCAGCGTGGCGAATAATTATGACTATTAGGATTAATAGGACAGAAAACATATTGAAATTATCAATATTCCGAGTATTACAAACTTTTACTTTCGGAGCCACTAAGAACATCCTCTTTCTTATTAAATGTATGCTGAACAGAATGGCAATAGCTCAGAAATCGCAATAGTTTGTGTAGGGTAAGTGTAGCTGGTGTATGGCTCCGATTCAGTCATTATAATGCGAGCAAAGCCGCGGGTACATCTAGTGTTCAATAAGTCACTTTAAATGTACATTTTAGTAGAATAAAAATATCATTCTGGCAACACCATTACTTGCTGTCAAAGATTTGATTGTTGTCTTTTATGAATTAGGCAGTGTTCTGTCTTTGGAGAAAAATATAACGGTCATGCCACTCCGACCAACTAAACGGATCAACAAGTTGTGCAGAATGGAACTCAATAAAGGTATTACTTCCAATCTAACCAACTGGTTGATCAGATATTTAATTTGGCAAAATGTTGCGAACCAACTGAATAATTCCGACCAACTTAATAAAACCGACCAACCAACTGACTAACTAGTTGTACAGAATGGAACTCTATGAAGGCGTTATTTCCAATCAAACTAACTAAGAGTAAGTTTTAAAATAAATGTAAATATGTATGACAAATATAATTGCTGTGTACTGCCTATGGATAAAATAAACAATAAACAAAGGACATGCCACTGGTGGCCTACCTATTGTCAGCAAGTAATGGTGTTGCCAGAATGATATTTTTAATTTCTACTAAAATTCCCATGTGAACTGCCTGAACCACGTCCCCCGTACCTCGAACCCCGATCCTCCAACCTCAATCCTCCATCTTATATTTTGCCTTTTGTCATGAGTTCTATGAATGTCTTACGTTTAGTTCGGGGGGTTCCTGCATCAAATGTAGGTATAGATTAAAAATCACGACAAAATTTATTTAATTAAGATTATTTTTTTCCATAAATCGACAACTTTAGCCCATCTGTCATAAGAAACTATTTTTCCGTGGGCTGTAAAATTCAGGCAAAACCAAGTACTGGAAATAGTTTAAGAAAAGACTTTTGGAGTATTGTAATGCCAACCAACGGCAACATATACTTGAAAATTGATGAAATAGTTTATGAGATATTTACGTTTGCTCACATCGTGAGTGCCAAAATGGATTTGAGTTGCTGTCACCTGGCTGTCGGTGCTTAGCGTCACCCAGGGAGGTTGCATGCAAAATTTGGGTAAGATCGAACCACGGAAAGTGCACTGACAAACGGACAGACGCACGGCCGTACGCACGAACTGCATGCATCATTATAATATATAACCCGTTACTCCTACGTTACTACGGACGGGCCAAAAATATTTGTCTAGGGCAGCGAGAAACGACGGCAACTGTCATACATAACTATGTCAGTTACATGACAAGCAATAACAGTGACATGACAGACAATAACAGTGACATTACATTACGTTAACTTTAGATTTTAAACATCTGAACATTTTGTTTGATTTCGCAGGCCAAAAGGAAGTAACCAAAAAGCTTACACTGCTGGTTCTAGGGGACCTCTGAAATATAATAACTTAATGCTGTACCAATATTTCTCGACCAATTTTTCATTTTTTTTTATGTATTATGTTATTCGGGAGAGTTTAGTCAAAATCTGTTAGTGGTTTTTGCGTAACGTGCATTCAAACAGTCAAACATACAAACAAACAGACAAACGAAATTTTTAAAAACTGTTGTATCATGTTCAGTTAATGATTTTAAGTCGCCCTTGTAGGTTTTTTTTTCAATATGAATATATTGAAAAAAAAAATGTACAGATTTTTTTGTCTTTACGTTTTTATTATACCTAAGTATAAATTTGTCTGAGTAATCGTGTAAGAGTGTAGATGTTTACGAATTGATAGTTGAATGTTCCACAAAGGTCAACTGTAGGACATAGGCCTCCCGGCGTGCGGCTGCCACCTTTCAAACTGTCCTAACACATCACACCTATCTGCCATCTGGCGGCTACTCGTCTCGCTCACACGAGTACCAACGCGATGTGAATCATACACAAATGGTACAATAATGTATTTCAACTACACCAAATCAAGTATGTATTAAGTAATACCGACTATTTTAATGTGGTGATAAGTAAGCGTTAATTGGTTTTGTCAGATATATAATGCGCTCGCAATATTAAGTTAAAGTTGACATAAGATGCAACTGAAGAAATGTTGAGTAATAATTATAAAACATTTAAAACGACTTATACTCGTTTATTCTGTATCTTAATTTAGAATTATTTCACATCATATAATCTATGCCTTATTTATCGCAACATAGGTATGACCTGAGAGTTTTCCAAAAACTTTTGGACTTTCGAGAAACAAATTCGCTTTCTCCATACATTTATGATCAAACCTAACCTCAAGTCAACACATATAAATAAAGTTATTTATTTTTCGAATTTTCAAGCAATGTTCAGTAAATTTCAGTTTGGGCTACAGAACGACCCCCTGAAATGCAACGGTGATTAAAAAAACAAGTTGAAAACATTACCTTTTAAAAAAATTACAAATTAAAAAGAGATCAGTTACATCTCCAACGTATTTTTTATAAGTTCTTATCATAACCCTCTAAAAGGGGATACGGGTTATTAAAACAATACACAGTTTCGCCAAATTCATGATAGCTATTTGTAATGTTTGTAATTTATTCTTTATTAAATATTTATTAAAATGTTGATGTTAATTTTAAAAAAAACAGTTCTCATCCATTAAGGATTGATAATATAATTATTTAATAAAAAATTAAAAATGTATGTATTCTACATATTATTTAAACCTTAATTTTTCGGTTCGGTTTTCTCTTGAACACACAAGAGAAAAGCCCAGACTTAAAAAAAATTATCTGTCGGTTTTTCGACCGTCCCCTGTTTGGCGGCGAGGAAATTAACAATTTTTTATATGAAGGGGAACAACAAATTTGAATGCATTGTTTAAAATAATTTTTAAGATCTGGAATACAATAAACGCCTTGCCGATTAAACTACAAATACGTTGTTATATCGTAAAATTAACGGTTAGTTTGTCATCAGCTATGACAAAAGCGAAATTTTAAACTAGCATAATTCATATTTTATTAATTTGGTGACTGTATTGCCTTATTTTTCAAATAATATTTATGATAATCTCGTAACACAGTCAAAATCATTTACGTCTTTCTTCACAGTTAGTAGACAACTTAGCTTTTAGGACAGTTGCAAAACTGATATTTTGTTCCAGTGCCAGTTTAATTTCACACAAAAAAAAATAATTTCACATTATTTATTAGATAAAATAAATGTTTACTCTTAGGTTGCTAGTTGCTCGATCTTAATAATGGCAATAGACACAACAGACTAATTTTAGCAGTGTCGGCATCCGGAATCCGACATCTGCATTAAAAATGCTGTATTTGGTGTAGTTGGAGTCCAAAAATGTAAATTTAATAATGAATTTTAATTTTTTTTAATGAATCGAGTGTGATATCATTGTGTATTCACGTCCTCGCCTCGTCCTCATCAATTCAATAGCTCTACACACACCGATTTTCAACTTTCTATAAGAACTGGCAAGAAACTTCGCGGGAAATTATTCTTAAATATGTCAACATCTCGCCACACACCGATTTTGAGCTTCCTCGAAAAACTGGCAAAAACGTCCGGTTTTTCAACGTTCACTCCTCCTAAACGGTTTTTCCGATCTGGCTGAAATTTTGCAGGTCAATCCTATGTATCAATAGCTCACCATACATACACGAACACATATGTATAATATGATTATTATTTTTTTTATTTAATAACTTAATTCAGACTTCAGTCCTCCTTCATTACTTTGAACTTATTCACGTAATTCTCAAATAACACTTCTAAATTAAGTAATGCCAACAAGCTTCATTGCTTCAAAACGTAATATGTCAGTACTATTAAGTACCTCAAAATAAAGGCGCATTTACACGGACCGCTGTCAACCGTCATGCGCGCTGTCGACGTGGACGTGCCAGCGTGGCGCCGCGCAACTAGCATGCTAGTGTCAAACACGTCAAGACTAGGACGCGACGCCACTATCTGACCACATCTATGAACATCCGTTGGCATCGGAGATGACGTGGCGCGAGGTATTGATATTGTTTTATTGAATTAAAAGAATGGTTAAATTTTTGGATTTGATTATTGTCGAGCCGATTAAAGTCAATAGGAAGATATTTCAAATTAGAGGTACGTGAAAACATTGTTAGGCACTTGGCGAGCATTTCCTACAAAACTAAGGGTTTGAGCCAACTCAAATGGGACACCAATGTCTCTGACATCTTTCAATTCATTTGGAATTAGTTTTGCGCAGAACAAAAAATTACAGTTTTTCGTATTTGTCAACGAACTGTACACGTCACATGTATGGATTGTATGGATTTCATGCTTTTTAATTCATGAGGTAGGTACCCGTCTTTCTTGAATTTCTAGAATTAACTGACAGTTACCTTAATGTAGGTACGAGTAACGTAGGTGGGCACTAAGAAAAATATTTTTGAAAATATAGATATACCGCTGGCGAAACCAAGGGCAAAAGAAAATACCGACAATAATAAGAAAGTTCAACGCGCAATGGTTTCCCACCGAATATTCTCCTAAGGGGCCGGGCCCAGGCGATGGCGGGGGTGAGCAGTGAGGGGGAGGGGGGTGTCATGGA
>WYDE02250427.1:0-13959 GCA_009867175.2 Adela reaumurella
ATTGTTAAAACAACAATAATAATGATTAATTTAGAGTTATAATTTAAAACTCACTGCTTTGTACTAGTTCTTTGAAGTTTGCGAATTGTTCTATTTTACAGTCTACTTCATATAAATTATGAAATGTAAGTATACCATTACCTCCCGAAGAACCTAATTAATATGACAGACTTATTTGAAAGACTGATTGTTTAATGTCAAATCAATAATATTGAAATCGTGTGCACTCTAAACATCTGATAGTGTTACTGCCGATATACCTAGTTCATTTTCTGTCTACAATTGTTGTCTCTGTGGCTATAGGTAATTTTAAGGTTGTTTTAAGGGATGCAATGTAAGCCTAACCTAATAGAAAATTAATAAGTACATACATATGTTATACCTACTAGTGAGTTAAGATTGTTATTTTACAATTTATTGTTGTAATTTCAATGTTTGTTTTCCCGTGAATTGCAAATAAAATTTTGTCCTTTATTGATGTTCTCCAATTTTTAGTACAGCTTTTATTTAAGTGGTCAATATTTCTTTGTTAATTTTTAGGCAAAAAATAAAATAATGCGGTATAATTTTATTCTTGAGGACATAATTTAATTTGCATTCACTCTTATTAAGTTTTTTTTTAAAATAAAGTTGTTATTTTTTGTTTTATTTTTATTATTTTAATTAATTTGTTTTTATTTTTTATTTTTAAGAATGGCACTGGAGGATCTGGAGACCAGGGTGGACGAGGCAATGGGTAAGTTGTCGACGGCACATTATATCACTTTCATTCCGAACCTGCATACATAAAAAAATGGGTTAAATAAAAAAATATAACATAAAAGAGTGTCAGATTGGCCGAGCGGGGAAGAGCACGCCTCTCAATCGGGAGGTGCGGGTTCGATTCCCACTGGGAGCGTAATATTTACTTTAGAATTTGTGCTAAATGGCCGCTGACACTCCGGTGAAGGAAAACATCTCGAGGAAACCCACTTCCAAGCCGGTTTGTCACCGTGGAAGTGTATGACTTAAATCCTCTCATGTCACGTAAATGAGAGAGGCCTGTACCCAGCAGTGGGGCAAATGAAATGGCTGCAAAAGAAAGAAAAGAAGAATATAACTTATAGTACAAGTCGTTCTTACAAACAAAAAGCGATTATTATTATTCGGCCGTTTTCTGCGTGCGAGTAATACTGCCAACTCACGAAAATAAAGCTATTATTCGTCGGCAAAAAAAATTGCATGGAAGTTTATTTCAAATGAAATATTATCAACCTTGTCTTGAAAACTATGCAAAGAACTTTTAAAAAGTCATGATTCCTCGTATTGCATTGATTTTCTCCAACTGATAAACCAAACTGACTGAAAAAAATGTGATGGTCGAAGCGGCTACGAAACATAGTTCTTGTTTTCCGTCCAGTTCAGTGTAGCCGGCTGGAATCGAGGGAAGCGCTGACATGGCACCTACCTATATAATTCACCAAGGTGTTTAGGCTGACATCGCTGGTACCAAAAAACTGGTGCATTAGGTGATGCAGCCTTCTGTGTTAGTTTCCATAAAAAAAAACGAGGATGACTGCGATGCAAGTAAAATGTTTTTTTTTCATCTTCTGTAAAATTTGGTGATTTTTTATAGCCGGTATTAGAACTAGACGTTTCAAGTACTCATGATTACCCAAGATATTATTTATGGATGTATAAACATTTATGTTAGATAGATAACCAACTATGGAAGATTCAAGCTTTTTTGGCGTATTACCATAAACTGTCATGTGAGCTTAAGTCACCAATCTCGTTGGAAAAAGGTTACACGACAAAGTACTTTTCTTTTCGAAATTGTCCAGATGTGTCTACGACAAGTTATTACTTACCACTTTACCACTTACCATTACTTTCATAGCTGCATTAATCAGTGTGTGAGCCTCTCAATCAGTAATTTCATTCTATTCATAGTCATTCATGTTTAATTTGCTATAGTAGTATTGATGTTTGTCGGCAGACACTCGGGAGACAACCCGTTCTACAGCAACATCGACAGCATGCCCGACATCCGGCCGCGCCGCAAGTCCATCCCGCTCGTCTCCGAGCTGGTGAGCATATCTTCAATCTTTTGTCTCTAACTCGACCACTATACCTAGTACTTCTCTCTGAACAACTCCTCGAGACTCGCTTCTTATCTCGTCTCCGCTTTCGAGAGCTTCTATAACTGTAGGCGCGTAATAAATGTTTTCCTCCGAAATCTGATTACTTTCCTTTAATCTCCGGTCCTTTGTTGTGTCTTTGATGGTCCCCTGCGTGTACCCTGTCCTGTCTGTGTTACGATGTCGCCTCCGTCTGTCCTCTCCGACTTTCTCCTTCGTTATGCATTCTTCTACTCGTTAGCGCCCTCCAGAATGTCACAAGCCGAAAGTCAGGTCCCGAGTAGGTCGCTCTATCCTCTCACCGATATTAATATTTACATTGCCTTTCATCCCGTGCCACGGATCCGCAGGTTCTTAAGGTACTTTAATCCAAATGTTTGCCTATTAGTTGATTTGCATGTGATTATTTGCTTTTTTTGCTTGCAACGAATACTTGCACCGAGTAAGTCCACTGATATGTTCTCTCCGATACGCCGCCGCCAATCCGTCATCCGGTAGACCGAGGCGTCTTCCCTCACTGGATTGCACGTTTGGTAGACCACCGTCGACCCGAGAGTACTACAGGCATGCTACATAAGATGTGCACGTCCATAATGTTACTTACTTACTTATATACTTACTACTTATTATATACTTACTCACTACCTCCTTCACTTCTTGTTACTTATTTTTATTTTTTTCGCGATCAAATCTGTAGTCACTACGACAATGATTTTTATATGTTTGATAATTTAGGATGACATTTTTATGCATACACACGAAATAGGCCCTGGTAAGAGACAAGTGTTCAACATATTAGTATAGAAAACATAGAAAATTTGCTCTGCTGATGAACATTTTGTTATGTACACGTTTGATTTGAAGCACGCTTTTTTACAGACGAGGGTTTGATTCACACAGATACATTAAAAAAATTCTCACTATTTTAAGTATCGCTTTTATACATTTTGGTCTGTGAAGTTGCATGGTTCATTTTCGTCAACGAGCAGAGTGATGGTGCTGATTACTTAGATTAACAATGCAATTCGTAATGTAAGGTAACTGTTTCAATTGCTCTTGCAAAAAATACGATATATTCATCAGATCCATTTTTCATTCTACAAATTTTAGTGTTTAAAACAATAAGATCGTGTTTTTTGCACGCCGTTAGTTAAGTTTAAACTTAAGCCTTTTACTAGAGCAAGGAACTGTACAGCAGCGATATGTAAATACATTAGTAAGTACGGTAGAGGAAATTGCAGAAGTCGAGTGACTAGTTACACTAGGTACGCAGCTTCTAAATACTGTAGCTCTCAGCTTCTTTGGACTACGTAGCGAACGCTCTTCAGGGATGGTGGAGAAGTTGATACTAACGTATTGTATTCTCTTAGACAATGGCTGCAACAAAAAGGAATGCGGGACTGACGTCGGCGGTGCCTCGAGCGACACTTAACGACGAAGAACTGGTGAGTGCGGGCTTAATGTAATTGGGTCAACCCAATTAAAACTATCAATGCAGCTTTGGATTTTGCGCAATCATACTCTCCTTGTGTACTCGTCTGCCCCAACGATTATACGCTCTGCGACATTTGTGAATATCCCACTGCCACTTGGTCTTGGTCTTGCGGGCTTTTCCACACTCTGACCTTCCGTCTGTTGGTAATTTTGAAGAGCCCGGTTGTGGCAGGAAGAGGGTGAAGGGGCACAGGTAGAGGCGTGAGGATGAGGTTATGGGGTGGTATGGAGAGGGACGACGACAGTTGCAGTCCTCGCAGGAACTTGAATATCCGCCGGTAAATTACTTAGTGACAGTTATTTTGCTTTAACTGCAAGTAGTACCTTTGAATGTTTAATAACAAAGATGTATAAATTTCTGGATTCTTGGCACTGCTCCTAATGCAAAAAGTAAAATATTTTGTAATACAGGATATTAGATTTTTTTTTGCTCTTCAAATGTACTTATTCGCAGTTGTATTGGATCTGGATGTTTATAACGCAATCAATCGTCAGCCGAATATAAATAAACTCGTTGGTTTGTAAATGTTTTATCGTATTCACAGAAAATGCACGTCTACAAGAAAACGCTCCAGGCCCTTATCTATCCGATCTCATCGACGACACCCCATAACTTTGTGCTCTGGTCGGCGACGTCGCCCACTTACTGCTACGAATGCGAAGGCCTTCTATGGGGCATCGCACGACAAGGGGTTCGTTGCACAGAGTGTGGCGTTAAGTGCCATGAGAAGTGCAAGGATCTTCTCAACGCGGACTGTCTACAGAGTAAGTCTTGCATGACCTGCTTGCAATCTCTCTACCTTCTCTTCTTTGACGTACTCGAAGCGATGGCCTGTACTCTTAGAAATGAGTCTTTATGAGGGCTGTCTTAAAAACAGCACGACACTAGGCCAATTAGAAAATTGATGTCCTTCTAACTTAGATGAATTACGTAGAAATCTGTTAAAGATTTTAAGTAGCCCTCTACAGTTCTATGGCTCCTAAAATTTTCTATTTTCTAGTTTAATTCTTACGAATATTTACGAGTACTAAAGCACATCTTAAAATGAACACAATGAAAAATTGGATTTCTACAATCCTCGAGTCTTTCTCCCCTAAGTTCAATAAAATAAAAAACTCGAGGGGTGAACTGTGCTGGCTCACAAATTTCCTATCGCCATTCTTAACCCCGAGTCGAGTGGCTCTCAATAATGCGGGCTTTGTCACGACAACATCTGAAACCTTTGTCTGAACCACTTGGGCGTCGGAAGTGTTAATATACCACCACGCCGATGCTTGTATCTTCCGTTGCACTTTAGAATTCAGGCAGATTGTTATTTTACTCATGTTCATCCCCAAATAATAATAAATATTATGTGTGTTATTTATAAATTTTAAGCTACCTAATCAAATAATTGATTTATTGAAATTTTGTTTTTATTGATTTTATATGAGAAAATAATAATATTGTAACAATCTGTCTGTGGTTACATTTGAAGCATTTTCTGTAATTTTATTAGTGACCCTAGCTTCTACTACGTCTAAAACTACTGTGTCGATGGCATCCACAAAGGTAATTTCTACTTTAGCGTGTATTCGTCTGTCCTTTAAACGTTTCTACTCATTAACCAACTTTTCAACCTTTCAGGAATGCATTATGAATGTTTGTGGTTCGTCGTGTACTAGATATGTGAAGGTGATTCTTTCGAAAAAAAAATATTTGTGATTTTATTTGAAAACTTCTGTAGGTAAAGATTGCAGGATAATGAAATATTGTTTCAGTAAGGATCACTTTCAGCTAATTCTATAAGCTATAACATATGCATGGCATGGTCGTGCCCAAACTGCATGATCAGTTTAAGTCGCCTTTACTATTACTGCTTCATCCTATAAGCGAAATAGACCTAGCGTGAGCACTCTGTGCACGTCGAAATCAAAGATAATTGAAATTCATAGACGTCATTTAAAAAAACTCGACATCACAATGTAAATAAAATAAATAGCTTGCACAACATAGAAAGAAATATGTGGGCGTTTAGTAGGCACTAATCAACCAAATGCGCGTTTTACGTTTCATTCTTTTTCAATTTCTTCATTTATTTTATTTTCATCCTTTTTTTCCTGTTTTACCTTTTGAATCCTGCGAATGTTCTATGTCCCCGCTTGAACATCTGCATCTTATTGCATCTCTTTGTCTTCTTTATGTGCATTAGCATGTTCTACGCATTCAATGTTTAATTGATAATATTATGTGTTTAAATTAAGAAAATTAAACCCATCTTCGAAATTGATGCATGCGTCATCGAGCTTACAGTCTCGTAGCAAACCACAAAAGGCATTTGCGTCAGTTGGCTCGTCGACTGTAATCTCTTCATCAATCTCCGTTCTTTGCGCACTTTACTTACTTCTACTCGTACAAAGTATATTACATTGAGATTCGACGATCAATTCTCTCTTTGAATATTGCAATTAAATTTTAATTCCAAACAGATATAATGAACGAGAATATTCTCTTCTTTTAAGGATTTGTTGAGTCGGCTCGGTTGTCGGCTAAGCTATGTTTCCGGTTCCTTCGATGCCGCAAGCACGAATGGAATCAAACGCCAACCGTTCATAAAATAAAAGAAATACTTCATAAAAATATGATTATATTCAATTCTTTTATATTTTTTTAAAGAAAATATGTATAATTGTCACTTTGTTTTGATTCGCAATCTGTGACTACCAATTTTTTTTATTTATATTATAATATTTTCGTGTTAATTAACAGTAATTTTTGCCAAAAGTTTTAAGGTTATTCAAATATTGCTTTCGCCATATTCTTTTAAGCTAAAATTGGTTTTCAATAAATTCTAAAATTTCGTGAAGTGTGTAAAGTACGGAGAAAGTGGATATTACATGTAGGAAGTCCGTCATGGTCGTCCGTCTGTTCAGATCTGGCCCCCCGCCACGAGCCACCTACAGAATCGATTTGGCATTCCTCTACAGCAACCCCACTATCCACTTCCACCACACTTTCTTGCGTTATCACTTCTACTCTATACCCTTTTAATTTATCGTTCATAAGAAATGTACAACTTACACACACATTTTATGCTATGGATATCCTTCCGCAAAGGCCGATGTACAAAAGTTCTGTCTGTTAGAAGTGTGTGCACGTCTGTACTCTTCACTTCGATGTTCTGTGTGGCCTTTTTCAGTTCCATGTTATTTTCTCTTTGAGTTTTTCAATCGTCTGTCCTCGTTTATGTTGTCTGTCCTTTGTGTGCTGTAAATTCTTATCTGACGAATTTTGTGTAGAAGAGAAAATGGTATATCGAGAGTCCTTAAAAATACAAACGACTTAGTCGCAGGAACTTAACTTTTCTGATATTAAAAACCACAAGTAACACAGAGTTTTTAAGGGATTAGCTAAGTTAGTAGCTGCGCCGAGGTCGGTCGCGCAGCGCGCGCGGTTCGCGCCTCTCGCCTCATCAGACGAGACTCCGCTCGTCGCGCGCGGTCGAGCTCGACGCGGCAGCGGGTGGGTGGCGAAGGGTGGGGGGTAGTCCGGCGCATCCCCGCCGCGCACGCGCATGAGCGGTAATTCCGCACCGCCTGAGCAGTGTGCTTCGCAGGGGCTGCCGAGAAGTCTTCCAAGCATGGTGCCGAGGACAAGGCTAACTCCATCATCACCGCTATGAAAGAACGTATGAAACAGCGAGAACGAGACAAGCCTGAGATCTTCGAACTCATCAGGTATGATGATAATTACGTACCTTTCTAATTTTATATTATAAGTACAACTCTGGGCACAGCCACCCAAGCCGGTTGACTATAAAAAAGTACATAAGTCTCGAATTCTGCTTTTGCGATATTACATATTAATATTTTTAACTACTTACAGAGATATTTCCATAACATACATACTTGCTCAACATAACTACTACATTTTCAACGTTTTCTTTATTTTGTCATCACGAATATTTTTTTATTATTTTTGTACTAATTAGGCAAATTTTATAATAATTCTGATATTTTGAAACGTTTGAATTTTTAAAAGATTTAAAATTTTCTCGAGTTTTTAAAGAAGTCATTGCGGAGTAGCCTAGTTGGTTAGCGCACGCCTCTTACTCAAGAGGTCGTGGGTTCGATACCTGGTATGCGCACAATTTTTCCTGATTTTAAAATCTCGGTTAATAAATATTAATAATATTGCACAAATGTGTGCAATGCACCCCGGCGAAGGAAAACGCCTTGAGGAAGCCTATACACTAACCATACGAATGCGTTTTAATGTATAAATTTTGACTTGAAGAGATTGCCTCCGGCAATAAGTCCGCCTTCTGCTAAGCGTAAAAGTATATATTTATTATTTATTAATTGATATTTTTTATATCCATTTGTTTTATAAAACTCCTTTTAAAAAAAATCTAATAACAATATGTAATAATGTTAACAGAAAGGCATTCTTGTTGCCCCATGTTTCAGCACGTACAACGTATATATACGTTAATAGCCAGCGCGGACGTTTTGTCACAAACTGTCGAAATAATGACGCAAACTAATCCAATTTTAAGTTGTTATTACGGAGTTCCAGCATCCCGGTCATTAAGAATTTCGTGAGGCGAATCCTTAATATGTACTCCGCTTCCGTCGATGGAGACTGGACGTGGTTCTTTGTAAACTGGTTTATTTACCATCGATTCCTAGAAAAGAATAGAATTAAATTATAGCGGTTTTAACATTATGTAGGTGCATAGCGTTCGGAATGTGTTCGGCGACCTGCTGATAGTATGGAGTTACAGGTACATTATATTGCATAAACATTATAAAATAGCTATCCAGGAAATTATGTTTCTTACACACTCAGTCAATTCTGAGTTTCTTTTTTTAATTGTATCTGTACTTATTCATAGAAATCTTACTGTTTTATAATACTATTTTCAGCTAGTAGTTGTTCGAAGACATTTTAATTAAACGTCAAATTAATTATTCACTTGAGAAATCTTCACCAAATCTGTTAAGGTATGGATTTTCTGTCTGTAATATATACGAGCTGACAAAGAAATTGAGTCTTGAGTATGGGAAAAGAGATATGATAAACATCATGTGAAAGTAGAGTATGTGCAGTTTAAATGAGGCCATACAGAAAATTATGTGGTATAAAGGTAGGGTGATAGAGAGGTCATAGGGGTTTGTAAGAGAAAAATGTGGATTTGAGGAAGCCATACGGACAAGGGTAGAGAAAGATATGTTTCGATGGATTGGACACATGGAGAGAATAGATGGTGAGAGAATGACTAATTATAATATGAAGCGAATGTGGATGAGAGGGTAGAACGGGAACGCCCTAGGCAGGCGTATCAGTACCAAATAGGTAAACTTTTTTAAAGGACAAGTTAGCAGCATCCGTAATCGATGCGCATGCATACAGCGATGTATGACGGTGAAGGAAGCAAATAATATATGCCAATACCTTGTCAAATGCCGCTTAATTGTCTCATCCTACCCCTCGGAGGAAGAGGCGTGATAATATGAATGATTAATTGGAAACCAATGCATTACTCATTGGGATACACACTATATTAGCGACACCGATGCCTGTGTTATGTGGAGGGCTGGTGACTAAGAGGGTTGGTGCTGTGCAGATGCGTGTTCAGCGTGGAGGTGTCGCCGCACAATCAGCACATGAGCACCGTGAAGCAGTCCGTACTCGACGGAACCTCCAAGTGGAGCGCCAAAATCGCCATCACAGGTTCGCCCTAACGCTACGGTGTGTCTCTAGATCTTTCGACAGCAGCTGCGCATCTCTACATCTTCAGGACTCAACAGAGGAAGACCGACAGTGCGTCAATTTTAAAACTGTTTCGTGTTTCGTTTCATGTACCTGCGGCCAGACGGACCTTTAACGTCGACCCCGATACTCACATAGACTCTATCGAGCAAGCCGAGCAGATCAATATAGAAGGGACGTCGAAATGGTCCTGCAAGATCGCGATCACAGGTTTGCGACGGACTCGCGGCTCGGGCCCGCGTCTCCACGCTCGAAGATATTTGACTCTTTTAGCTCAGCTCTTTCACCTTCTTGAATCACCCCTGTTCCCGTCCTTCCGTTCTCCCGACGCATCCTTCGACATCTGCGACATATTCAGTCGGACACATCGCCCACGACATCGCGCCGAAAGCTCGCTTTATTTGTTTTCGCTGACTTCAAGTATTTTATTATTTCGCGCCAGAAAAACAATTAAGTACGCTTCAAAGAATTAGGTAACGAATATGTACTTCTGTTGTACTGTTATATCTATGTATTATGATAGAAAGATATCTGTATCGAAGAGGCTTTTAAAATCATGCTCAAATTTATTATAGAAATATCCGCCAGGCTTCCTACATAACGCCGACTATACTACTCGTCATCCGTCAAAAGCTTCCGTCAGTCGATGAGTCCGAGCTTACAAATTTGACGTTTCATAATTTTCACAGAAAGTGATCTCCCTCTTCAGGGGTTAGAAGATAAAAATGCGGGTCTTTATTTTCAATGGTGGTAATAATGAATGCGCCGGTGTGCTCTAACGAACATCCGCCGATTCTCACCGGGCGCCCTCGCCGAGGGCGAGAAGGGGGTCGCCACCTCGTCTCCCGCCTCGGGCTTCAACCCCCTGCCTTCCGTCCTCGCAGATGTCGAAAGATCCTCACTTTCATGCCACGCCGTAATGTGACCTACATAGCCGGCGGCAAGAGCTGTGCCTCCGCCACCGGCGCCGGAACCACACTTAGCTCAACAAAAGAATTGCAGGCCAAACGCTCCCGAAAAAAAATAAGTATCTCACGGAAGTTATCTGAATATCTAATATTAAAAATCATCATCAATTGTACAACTCACTTCCGTACATTAAATAACGTGACGTACTCGTATGAAGCTATTAAGTCCTGTCTCTACGATACATACTTTTTTTAATTTTTGGGAACGTTTGATCTGTAGCTTTTTACTTCTGTTGGGTCACGCTCACTTCACGGCCCATATCGTCTGTTCTATAACGGTCACGCCGCTGGGAACTCCACGAATCGACAAACACGAACCACGAACCTCACTTTACCTACAACCCGCAGCAGCACGTTTTAATGCAACGACGACTGCAACACGTAGCACAATATGAACACATTTACTAATCTCAACGACTTATAAATTAACACTTCCACTCAAATATTTACACTACACGGTTTTTGCACATTTTCACTTTACGCATTTTGATCCAATGAATGCTCGTCCAAGTTATGGTAAGATTTTAGGTCCTGAATCCCCTGTTCCCACGACGCGCTCTAATCCCCAGGACGGACGAAGTCTGCGAACGGGATTTGTAGATTCGTGTGACATTTCCTTCATGTAGCTACTTCCTAGCCCCGAACGCGGTCGGTTCGGTCTTCACACCCCGTAGTCTCTTCTCTCGAATCTAATACTCTTTGTAGAACAGAGTTTGTTTTAGCTGTTGGAGTAATGTAGTCGCTACGGTAGGAGTTGATTTTGGTTTGTTTGTTGCGACGTCGTCTTCGACACGCCCGGTCGCGTCATTCCTTACAGGTTGGGTTCAAGTTTCCGCTGTAAGGTAAGGTATACAGTTGTGTTCGTAAACAGTTATAGTCAGTAGAAGTATCGGTAGAGTAGAACGGTGGCGGCTCAGCGTCCGGACGACATGGATTTGTGTATTTCCTCTGTTTTATTGGAGAAACGTGACGTGACAATAACGTGGTCTCGGTGCTGGAATTTTGCTGGAACGCGCTCGTTCTATGTATTATTCAAGTCCTGTCTGTGTAACGACGCTGAGCTGCCGCCGTGAGAAAAATAGGTCCCGTTTTGTATTGCTATAACCTCCCAATAGAATTTTTAACGCAACCTATTATGTACATACTTATTAAACATGTTCTCCAAGTCCAAATTTTATGGCACTGTCCTGAAATTAATTATATTTAAAAGGTGCCTAATGCCTTTGTCATCTACGAGTACATATCTAAGTACTTGCTAAGCAGACTTCCAAAATCGAATAGAAGTTAGTTCCGAATATTTGACACAAATATTTCAGTAACAATTTTGGAATTTTTTTATTAAATTTAATTTTCTGTCATACTGTCTGTTTTACTGTCTCATTCTTCTATTCTTAACAGTCTGTGTCTTGTTCTATTGATTTATCATTTGCAATAACTATCTCATCGTCTCTATTTACATTATTCTCTGACGTACTCTTATTTTTGCATGATATAACTTTATCAAAATAGATTAAGTAGCATCCAAGACGTCACTTTAGTGACTCTGCAGGATCGTCCTTTGTGCGGCGGCACTGAGCCGGGTCTACTCTAAATAAAGTCTTTCAGGAGTCGCTCCGATCTCGTGACGCATTATGTGGCCCAACACTTTAATATTATTAAATTCTTCTCCGAGTCTACCCTCGGACTTAATGCATGCACGACCCATAAAGCTCGTCAATGTTCATTCTGACGTAAAATCGGGTCAACCGCCGCCGCTGTCTGGTCCGCTGCCATGACCGCATCGGCCGCCCCGCCGGCCGCCGACGACGCGACGTCGCCTTCACATCACGCTTTTTATTCTCTGCTTTACTACATTTTGCGTTCTTCGCTTTATTTTTACGAAGATTGTCGTCTCCCTCGCTGACTTATTTATTTTCACTGGTGGGAATATTTTCTCCACGAGTTATCTTGCTTTAATTTCTCCTTACACTTTTAAAATTTCACGCTCTTCTTTGTTGTGTTCTTCTTTAAAAATTAAAATATTTGTTTACTTTTTCTCTAAAGTTTGAAATTCAGGAACTCAACTATTCATTAACTATATAAATTATTCACTAGTTAGAGAATTAGTTAATTGTTTACCTCGAACACCACCTACGATCAGAATTATCAAAATCGAAAGAGCCCCAATCTGTAATATTTGACTAATACATTTTCTTAGTCAACCAACATTTATTTCAAGTCAAATGGAAGTATCATTTGGTACTGTTGCATAGTAGTAGATGCACAATTTTTATATAAATTAAAAATATTTTTTTAGTGGTTAAAAATCGAGTTATACATTTAAACTTAACGATCAAGTAAAGTTAAATACAGGTATTTATTTTTCAAATTACCGCGGGCGTTAACAACACTCTAAAACTTTCGCCTCTTCTCGCGTCGACTTTATCGGATTGCTCCAACGTGCGTCTGCATCTGCTGCGATCGTAGCGACCAGTCGTCTCCGTGACCATGTACAGGACGCTCTGTTCGAGACGTCGGAACAATCCAATAAAGTCGCCGCGAGAAGAGCCGGAAGTTTTTAAAATAATGTCAAATAAAGGCATTTTATCCGGAAGATTACTCGCTCGCTCGAGTTATGCGGAGTTATTCTATTAGTACCTAAATTCACGAATACTTCGAAACTTTGAGCTCATTTTTAAATTAGCTCATTTTTGAGCTCATTCTTAACGAATGTATGAGCTTACGAATGTTTAGTTTTCATTTCAATTATCTATATAAATATTATAGTCTTTTATGTAACTTCTGCTTTGACCATTTATTTATTTCTCTACGAATCATCGACAACGTAATTAAATTTAATGTTTAAAGTAACTTTTATTGGACTTTTGAACCAATTATTAAGTTTAACAAATCTTTCAACTCCTTCCCTCACTTGATGATGGTACGGAAACATGGCTGTTGTCTGAACTGTTTGTTGCTGTGTTGACAGTTATATGCGCGCAAGGTCTCATTGCGAAGGACAAGAGCGGAACGTCAGACCCCTACGTCACGGTGCAGGTGAGCAAGGTGAAGAAGAGGACCAGGACTATGCCGCAGGAACTCAACCCGGTGTGGAACGAGAAGTTCTACTTGTGAGTACATGTCATCTTGCTATAAATAGTTATTTGTTTTGTGATAGGTATATTATTGTACAAACTCTATCGCCTTCTCAACTTATTTCGGCCTACTTAAGTATGATCATATTTCGGAATTTCGCAATCGTTTAGAGTGGCTCGATATCGGACTTCGCAGAAATACTCATATCCTTTCACTGCTCTATTGCACGCTGTTTAATCCCAATATCCCTAAATAAATAAAGGATCGCTTCACCTTCCTCAGCTCTCATGGGCTGCCGTTAAGGTCCACCGATAATTTGGTATTAACCTTTCCTCCACATAACAGTACAACCTTCACGGTTCACGCAGTTCGTCTGTGGAACCAGCTACCTGTCGACATCCGTCTTTCTCCAACTGTTCATTCCTTTAGAGCTCGCTTAAAGGAGCATTTTCTCTCAAATTGATTACCAGATTTCTGGTCGTAGTAACATTGTTTTAGCAGAGTCTGTCGTATATATGTATTTATGTGGATGTATTTTTATTTGTAT
>WYDE02250538.1:0-13958 GCA_009867175.2 Adela reaumurella
GACCTGCAGCGGGTCGAAACGTAGTGCGCAAAGGAGTCTGGCGGCGCCACCTGGTGGTCCCGACCTCGATGGACACCCTTTTCTACTGCCAAGGGGCCCGAATATGTTTGAAGCCATTGATTGCTGAGTTCAACACCATCCTGCGGATTCACGACCTCTCAATTAAAATTTACTCACAAACCAGGCTACGCCGCAACCAAAAGGTGGATTTGTTAATCGCGATAGGACAACGAAAACAGGTTAAGCTTGACCTTCATGAACAGAGTACTTTTTAAAGTGATGGAAGCCACAGTTAAAAGCTAGTAAAAGTATAAGTTAGTGTAAGGTTTAGAGATTTTTTTGACACATCTTCATAATTATAATTACGAAGTAATTAATGAATGAAGAAGTGTCTACAGTTTCACCGTTGATGTTGTTGATGGCGTTGGTGTTCGCGTTGTCTGTGCAGTGGATTCCCGCTGTCCGATCTCAACGAAATTTTGCACACCGCTTCTCCTAGTAATTCTAAGAAAGAATCGGGAACCGCAAATTTCGCACGGGGCCCCGTGAGAGCCTATTAACCTTAAGAATGTACTCCAGAGGATTGTGCCTGTTTTGCAACACGATAGAGCTCAATTTGCTTTAGCCCTCTAAAGCGGCAGGACGGAGCTACCTTCATGCAGAGGTCTCACAGAAATGAACATTTGTGCTCGTGGCTGCATTGCTGCGAGTATTGCGGAGAGAGAGTATGAAATATTTTATGGAAACTGACATGGATGGCTACATCACCCCAAAGAACCAGTAATGTCAGCCAAGTACACCTTGGTGAATTAGGTAGATGCCATGTCAACCTGGTCGAATCAGCAGCAAATACACTGAACTGGACGGAAAACACGAACTTACCTCACAGGTGACCGCGATATTGGTGGATGTATGAAGCGATATATGGCAGCAGATGAAGCAAAGTATGTTTCACAGGAGCGTGCTAAACGGCGCTCGATTGTTTCTGCCTACCTCTCCCGAAAGGAGGCGTGATGGTGTGATTGATTGATTAAATGATATTGATGGATAGGGACAAGATATCCTATTGCAAGATGCCCATACATCGCCACACATTATTTGCAGAAGTACCAGGGGCTAATTAGTTTTCTAGGAGATATAATTTACCTATATTTATTTTCAATTAAACGAATTCAGATTTTCATATTCGCCGTGTGTGTAAGGGGGTTACTTCTCCACGATTTTCATAGCAACCACTGGACCGATTTAGATGTAAATTTCACTAATTTAATCGGTACATCGGTGTTAAGATTTTAGGTGTAAGTCCAATAGGGGTTGTTAACATTTTACTGGTTCGTAGATCTAATTTATTATTTTTTCAGCCAACTCTGTCGATTTCGATGAATCTTTCTCTAAATTATGTCAGTGGGAAAGTTTCATCCCTGAAACCTGAAGAATGTGTGTTCGGTATTTTGGCTATACCGTAGTTTGATGTGATGACACTGTAAGTTGATGTCGATAAAACAAGGGTGAGACGTGTCAATGTTATCGATAATAGATCGTAACGTTTCCACTCGTTAATGTGATAGAAGCCGCAGTTAAAAGCCAATAAAAGTATAAGTTAGTGTCATGTTTATAAATTTTTTTTGTGTTACATTTGAATGTGATCGAAGTTGAGGTCAAATGCTAGTAAAAGTGTAAGGTAGTGTAATGTTTTTGTTTTTTTTTAAATTTGTGTCACATTCATAGTTTGTATGTTTGCGGTTTTTGTGCAAACTGTCTTTACAACAAACCTTGCAACAAACTTGTGTTTGTTGTATTTTTGTAAAAAATATTTAATCTGACAAAATAATGTTCACGAAAATTTCAACGCATATACCAAGTTTTGTATATGTTATGGGCATTTAGATTTCCGTAAAATGTTTTCATGCTCAGTATGTAATGATTAAAATATTCTTAGGAAAGTTTAAATTAAGTTTTTATTAAAGTAAGGAGTGTACCTTCGATTTAATATTTTCTGGAGAAACTCCATTGTCACCAAATATTCAACTAAATACACTAACAGGCACGGAAAGTTGCACACTCATACTTTATTAAAAATTTGATTTCTCAAAACAGAACCCACAATTTTTGGGTTCCAGCAGGCCGAAGCGGAACTACCAGATGCTTTAACGATGAATAATATGAAGACGAATTTCGGAAAGCGACATGTAGTCCGGATAGCTTAGTTGGTCAGAGCATTGAGGGCTACACTCAAGGACGCGGGTTCGAGTCCCGCTTCGGACAACATGTTGAACAGATATTTTTTTAAGTTAATTTACCTGGTGCATTGACGGCAGCGTTACTTCACAATATAAAAATTGTAAGTAAATCGCCAACGACTGAATCGTAAAAAATCTTAAACAATTGAAAGCTAGTTGTGCCTAAATTGTGTATAATGGAGTTGAGAAGTCAAAAGGACGACTATCAATCTTTTCTTATCTAAAAATATGATGATTTTTTGATAAATATTTGTTTTTACTAAATTTTTAACTGGAACTGTATGGAGAAAGTGAAATGTTTTATGTCGAGTTTCCAAAAGTTGTAGAACAAAATTTGCTCAGTGGCTACAAAGCAACCCTCTTAAAGGAACGCAGTTTATTCAAATACATCTTGTATATTCTTATTTTAGCTAAAGGTACAAATAAATTATGACTTGTAGACTATAATAATTTTGTGTATTATTGTGTCAGTATTGTGACGTAAACCCGTATTAATGTTTGCAGAAATGGGCAGGATATATATAGTAGGTACGCACAACAAATTTCTGACTGCTGTCTCTTTATTGCATTTATTATTACATATTACCAATTTACATTTATTATTACATTTATTAACTAAATTAGCACAACTGTTTGTTTTGCTAATTCACTGTAGTTTAAATTTTCTTATAAATTTTCTTATGGTCCAGTCTAACCAATGGGACTTTGGCTGATGGGAAAATTGTGAATTACGGGATTTCAAATTCTAGTGTTGTTTACAGTTGCTGGTAACCTTTTCAAACTAATATCTTTAATTCTGGCATCAATTTACACACCGTAAAGTGCAACTATCTGTCTGTGACTGACAGCTCTATTCTCCCTCTCATTGCTTATGGGCAGGACAGATGTGCGACAGAGCAAGGCGGCTACTTGTCTCGCTTGCTCATGGTAGAATAGGACATGATGAACTGTAAACCGTGTGTGAGACATGTCCTTCAGGGCTTTTAGCAAGAGTTAGCACATATTAGGGTATGGGCGCGGAAACAATGCGTGTCAGTTGGCACGTGCTATGGGCATGTACAGTATTGTACAGGTATGGAAAGAATGTGTGTCAGTTGGCACATCCAAACAGCGTGACAGTTCATAAGATGCAAGACGTTCGGACCAAATGCAGAGTCTCTGGTGGCCTCAGTCCCATTGCTTGCATAGTAGTATAGTTTTCTTTAGTAGATACCGCATACAAAATTTGCATCTTTTAGTAATAAATAATATTTACATACATACATGCCAGAAAACACATAATACTTCATTTAAGGCGCGTAGGAAAGTCAAATGAGAATTAGAAAAAGTAGCCCTATGCCCTATATACTGGTAACTAGACCAATCTAAGGGCCGAAATCTACTTCAAAATACAAGACAATTCTTCGTCTATCGTTCATACTGTTTTTCTTGTAAAATGTTATCATTTTCTATACGAACTATACATAAACAAAAGGTTGATTTTTTTAATTTTCGAACAAAGACATTGCATACAAATTTCACTGGAAGAAAAGGTCGATAAAATCGAAAAATAGAAAATTTGTATGGAAAGTAAAGATAATAAAAGTAATGAAGCTGTAATTGCTACTGATCAAACAAATAATGATATTTAATGAAATGTTATATTTATTGTTCGTATATTAATTACAGTTTACGTTACATATTTTATAACAAAAAGAGTATGATTGATAAAAAAATAATCATTTTATATTTTGCAGTAGATACCGGTCCTTAGACTGTTCTAATTATTTGAGCTATATTTTCAAACAGATAAAGGTGTGTTTCCTACTCGCCTTAACACCAGCGACCAGAGGACGGTAACGTATTATAATTTTAACGTCACATTTTTAATACGCCTTTATTTTCATATTTCTTAGACATTTACGATTCGACTTAAATTTTTTTTATTATTTTCATATAAAATTTTAATGCTAGTATTAAAAACATTCGACATACTCCATGTAGAGTACTTTAATTTTAATTGTAGCTGGTGATTTAGAAGGGTTTCTGTGCGAACAGGCCATCAAAGTACACGGGTCATCCTGGACACGAGTTGGACATTCAGATCCTGGCATCGGAAGAGACCTGGCGCACGCCTTCGCTGCTGCAAGCCACTGATATCTCCACGCGTGGTATCGCAATCTTTTCGCAGGTAATTTTTTACTGAATATAATTTACAATTAGTATTAACTTCCAAAGTACTTTTTCATTGTCTAAAACAATATATTGTAAAAAAGTGACACTGCATAGAATGCCATCAGGAAGTTATGATACTTGGCAAATATGCGCAACTTCTATATTCATAGAGATGTAGTATGTTGAATAAGAAGAAAGTATGAAATTGGCGTCACTAGCGACAACCGGTTCCGTATCATCACTTCTTGGTCGATCTATATCTTCCCATGCATTTTGTAAGAGGAGGACTAACTAAGGGATACGTAACTAAGCATTATGTACGGGTTGAGCCAGAGTAAAGAACGATTTCGAAAGAGTAATGAAATCGTAAGTTTTTACTTGAAATAATATTTATTGATAGATATGAAATTAGTTATGGAATAGTTATAGAATTTTTAGAAAATGATTAATGGAAGAAAACATCTAGCTATCATTTGGTGCCCGCCATTCACAATACATTTTGCAAAACGTTGCTGGAAGACCCTCTTTCTAACAGTACTCTGTAGATTGCGTTGACTTCCTTTTTTTTATGGCTTGGCATTTAAATACGGCGACAATTTGAAGAGAACATGTCACAGTCCGGGTAGCGAAGTTGGTATCCCAGTGGCAGCTAAAGCCAAAGGTCTCGGGTTCGATCCCCGGCTCGGACGTGTTTACTTTTATTTGTATTCCTGATTCTTCCAATTTTTCTGATTAATATTCAGTAAGCAACTTGCATGCTTAGCAAGGAAAAACGAATAAAAAAAATTTCCATTCTTTTATTTATTATGGCTCACACGATCTTATGTAGAAACTTACACATACAAACATATAGGTTAAAAACAGCTAGCTTACATTCACATATAAATTTATTTAATTCTTCCAAGGTCGGCGCCATTAGCCGACCTTCACATGCAAAGACCAATGAGATCTTGTCATAAATGTCACAAGACCGTGAAATGAAACCAAAGATTAATATCTGAAATATAGATTAATATCTAGAAAAATTTATATCTTTTAATAAGTTTATTTCAAGTTATGATTTACATTTTTTTTTTCCAAAATCGTTCTTTTCTCTGGCTCACCCCGTATTTATATTGGATAATGTAAAGTGCTGTCCGCTGGGCGACACAGTAGCCTCGTCTAACCTCGGCACAGTCCTATCACCAAATCATACAGCAAGTTTTTTTACATTTTCGAAGAAATAATTAAAATGAATTTCTGAAGTGGATTGATTCTATTAATTGTTATGGAGATGCTTCGCGTCACTTTAGGACGATTACCTGAAATGTCTTCATGGTTTGACATCATGAAGTATTCCGGAAACTGCTGGAACATTTGGAGGCTTTCTAAAATTTGCGTAAAGTCTGGACAAATTTGGAATGTTATAGATTTTGAAACCTTTGGTCATGTTCCACATGCAAAAGGAGAAACAAGGCTATGGAACTTCTAGAAATGAATTATACTTGTGAGTTTTTTATTTGATGCATTTGTTACAACATAAAAGGGTAAAACGCTAACCGCCCAGACAATAGACGGTGCTAGTAGCAACGCCTTAAACTATATAAAGCCCAAGTGAGGCCACACATGGAGTACTGCAGTCATCTGTGGAATTGCTCAGCACTATGCAACCTTTCGGCGTTACACGCGATAGACGGGGCGAACGAACGATTCGTTCGAGGGTAATAGGAAATACTGAATTAACTTGCAAGCTACAAACACTCTGCTATCGGAGAGAAGTAGCTTCCCTTTTGTTTCTTCTTCAAGCTGTTCCACGGAGATTGTGCAAACTCGCTACACGCCTTGATTCCCGCTTCTCCTTTCTACCATGGCTCCATCTGTCGGAGGGGTTGTCTCCATCCATTTGTCGCAGACGTGTCAAAATGTTGAACCATGTGATTCGAGAACTCATTCATAATACGCATGTCCAAGATGCGGAATCAACTCCCTGCGGAGATCTTCAGTTCCCCTAACGTTGGATCCTTCAAGAGTAAGTTCAACAAGCGCTTGTTCAGTCGATGTGGCGGGTCGGCGGCTCGCTCACGCGCTGTCTTCGGCTGCGTCGATGCTGCAAGCACAACTGGAGTCGCCGACCGACTATAAAATAAAAAAAAATTAACACTTCTCTAATTTTTAATTTGTGCAACATATACATTGTCTATGGTGAATAGGTTAAAGATGACAGAATATATAATAATTCTTGTCTACGTTGCACAGTTTATATAACACAGAAGAGTCAAGGTACTAGCGTCACTGGCGGTAAGATTAGCTGTATTCTGCCATATATCCGGAATAAGATCTCTTTTCATAAATAGTATTATTGGGAATGTTTCTAGATACACCTAGAGGCTGACCCCAGTGAGTACCTGGGAGCGGAGGGTGCTCCATTAGACGCGGTGAGACTAGAGATGCTCTACAAGATCCTAGGGGACCTTCTAGGTCTCGACACCAAAAAACGGGAAGTGGTCGCACCCCAGTACACCAAGGCTTTCTTCCTCGGAAACCATGTGGTGAGCGGACATTTGTGATTTTGAGGTTATATTGAATGTAAGTGATAGAGTCGTGGTCAATGAATGAGTTATTCGTAGTCTTTTATTGATTCACTAAGCCTGGTTTCGGAGTGTTGCGGACGGCCCGCACGGAGCCAAGGCATATGCAATTCAATGTATCGTTTCATAGTCATGTTCATTTCATAGCTGTGTCATGCGGGTCTCACTCTGCAGTTCGGGGCTGTGTGGGTGCGTGCGCCGCCCGCATCGCGTACGAGTACGCAAGTAGGCCATCCGCAGTGCGTGCGCGACTCCCTCGGTCTTCGTTTCATAGTCGTTCGGGTTGCGTGTGCGTTTTGGTACTTGACTAGTGGAGCGGCCCGCGCGTGCTGCCCGCATAACTCTGAAACCACACTTAAAAGTTTAAACCACCAAGGTCTTTAGTTATTTACAAACGTTTTATATTCAAAATAAAAGTTGAAGACAGTGATGGTCTAAACTGATCATTTGAATAACGGTATATGTACACAGGAGCGCGTAAAGGAAATACAGTAATATATAACTTCTGTGTTAAATAATTAGAAATAAGTCCGTGAAAATCACTCAATTATTTATTTATTTATTTTATTTATTTATTTAATTATCTGTGCCTACATCTCCGGGTAAGAGGTATAATTGATTGGTATTATTATTTCTCAAAAATGATTTTCCTTTGCTCTACCGTGTACATTATGACTTCTAAAATGCATCCATACTTAGTCATGAATGTAGTTACATAGATTTTAGTAAATACAAAGATTTGGAAGTGCATTTTTCACATAGGTCACTCGAGAAGTAGTTTGTTTGAATTTAGTTTGTAGAATTATTAATTTTTAAATAGAATCTGTTCACCGGTCGCTTCATTCCATGCAAATCTTAGTTTAAATCACTTAGTGGTGCGTAGATTGTATTTGTTGACTATTAGAATGATAAATATAAAAAAAAATTGCTTTTTCCTGCAATAATAATTAAGGTCAGCCATAAAACTGTAAAATTATTTTTTGTACAAAGGCTTTCGTGATGTTTGTGATTTGTGATCCAGTATCATATTTTTTAATATACTGGGTGTAAACGACCGTCAATCCTTTTTTTAAAACCTGGTACCTGGTTTTAAAAAAAAAGATCGACGGTCTTTACACCATGTGTATTAAAAAATATCATACTGTATTTGTATTTAATGTTTATTGCACACCATTTTGCTGTAAAATAAGGTACAAAAGAACTGCTTAATGCAGATAGGCATTATATTCTAGCAAACCTTTGGGATGTCGTAAAGGGTCTCGGATTAGGCATAGGAGCAATAAAAGAGAGTAGTAGCAATTTAGATATATAAAGGTTCAAATAGATATACATACATGCAATTTAGTAATGTTATATTATTTAATAAAATAATCCAATAAAATACTTAAATAGATATCTAAACAGTATAATAAATAGTAAATACTAATACATACATATATAAATAGATACATATCTAGCCAATTTAGAAAAGAGTGTCAATGTGCAGCAAGTGTTGCACTTAAGAGGTCAATAATATTTGTAAGTATTCTTTTTAAAAAATGTTGATAGTCGGAGATAAACGAATATGTAGAGGCAATCGATTCCACAGCTTGGCTGCGCGAACCGTAAAAGAGCCAGCATAGAATGAACCAGAATGTCCCGTTATGGCTAGATCTAAGTTGTCAGTGGACCTCAAATCGAGCCCATGGAAACTGAGATATTGGAACCGTTCACTAAAATATTTAGGTGCGCCAGGGTCATTCAGTGTGCAGAATAGAAGAGAAAGAATGTGAGTATTCCTGCAATGTCGAATGTCAAGCCACTGGACTCAGAAATATGATTATACTTGCGTAAGCCGAAAATGTAACGGATACCCAATTTACCAGGCGATAAGTTTGTTGAGAAGATCTGCATTTAAGTTAAAATAACGACATCGGCATAGTCGAGGATGGGAAGTATAAGAGATTGGATGAGCATAGTCTTATGCCCATAGGTATGAAATTTTTCAGCTGTTGAAAAGAGTGCATACTTCCATAGACTTTGCTGCTAACCTCTCGAACTTGAACATTCCATGACAACTTGCCTGTAATAGGGGATAACTTTACCATTAAGGTGTCAGATTGGCTGAGCGGACAAGAGCCCGCCTCTCAAGCGAGAGATGCGGGTTTGATACCCAATATTTATAACTTTAGAATTTGTGCTATATGGCCGCTGACACTCCGGTGAAGGAAAACATCGAGAGGACACCCACTTCCAGTCTGGTTGGTCAACGTAGAAGTGTATGACTAAAATCCTCTCATATCATGTAAATGAGACAGGCCTGTACCCAGCAGTGGTGCGAATAAAATGGCTGCAAAAGAAAGAAACAAGATTCCATTAAGGGTAATAGCCGGAAGGGTATCCCTATGCAGCTTTCCTAATTGTTTTGTAGAACCAATTATGATGGCCTGCGACTTGGATGAGTTAATTACTGGACCGCAAAACACAAACATCACAAAAGCCTTTGTACAAAAATTAATTTTACAGTGTAGAACGCGAATATGAAATAATTTTTCAATTCATTTCACTCGGCAAAAATATATGGAAAGGTCCGAAAATTTTCTCAACCAAAATGAAAAATTCATATTCCAGTTCTACACCATGTATGGAGTACCTGGTTTTAAAAGGGATCCACGGTAGTTTACATCCTGTATATGATTTTATCCAAAATCGTTCTGGTCACCTTATTATTATGTTTCATCCCAGAAACAAACTGCAGATCTGTCCTACTATATTTTATCGCTATACAAATTAACTTCTAATGTATCTTTATTTATATTTCAATTTAGGATGAAGATATTTGATATCCTATTAATATGTGCACAAGCAAGATGTGCACATGTTTAACTATATTGATGACATGTGTACTTGCAAATGGGTAACACGTGTTAAGCAAGTATGTGGATAGCATGTGTACGTGTTACATTGAACGTCCTCAGTATGTGCATAACATTGTGTATACGTACGTGTGTAAGGACGTTGCGGAGGAGTGGTGGGGCGTCGCCGCGGGCGCTGGGGCGGGGGGGCACATGACGGTGTGATGTCGGCCTCCGGTGAGCCGTCTTACATCTGGCCGCTAGCTAAAGGCTGACACACGCTCGCACGCATACGCACAGCTTTGTGATCTGCTTGTTCACCGCTTACTTCTCTAAGCCCCGTTTCACACTATGTGTAAAATAATCCTTAAGGCTCATCCACACACCAGGCAGCCGTATAAACGGCACCTGTGTGAAACTAGTGTTGAATGGGTTAGTGTGGGGGTATTCAAGCACGGTGGCCGTGACATGTGATAACCCATGTAACACTACTTTCACACTGGCTTCTTTCTATATGTGTGTGGAAAAACCCTTAGGGCAATTTCAAACATACACTTGTTAACCGTATAGATGACTGTGTTTTGTGTGTGAAATGGGCCTTACCTTATTAATTACAGTTCACAAATTTGCTAAATTGCAATGTTTATTGCCTTACTTGACTGGCATTTAAGTACTTTCTAAAATAATTTATTTTATTAACCCTTAACAGGGGACAGCGGTCTCACAGACGGCTGTGGTTTTTTGAAATGCTGCCAGACCGTCGCCCACATTCTGAATGACCCATTGCTCCCAATAGTCTCCTATTATTTCCCACTGTGTCTTCGCTTGCGGCGGCCGTGGCTGTAGGAGCGTTACCAAAACGTAACATTGGCTTGTGTGTGGTGAAGTGTTTTAAGAGTTTACTAAAGGCAATAATTTTTTTCGTTGTAAGAGACCTATTTACACACTGAATCGTATTTCAGAGCATGCGTAATCTCCTGTGTAAACATGAACCTATTCCAATAATGTTGATACTGTTGTATAGATGAAGATTTAAGCTATGTTTGTTTGCTTTAAATTTTTTTTCAGTTGTTCCACATTATCCAAATAAAAAATGGTTAAAGTGGGATTAAAAATAACTGATGAATCTGAATATTTAGACGTTCATTTGTTTTCCTGGACATTATATAGGTAAAATTTAAAAACATACAAACTTGGTTTAAACCTTCATCTACACAACAGTACGAAAATTATAAGAAACGGGTTATGTTTTACATATGAAATTATGCATTAATTGTGGATGTTGGATGTCTTTAGTTCTGCCTTAATGGAATTGGGTAATATCAACATTTTAAAAATTTCCTGCTCTTCAGCCGTAAATTTTCAAAATGTTGTTTAACGATCGCGGTAATTTAAAAAGTATTTGGGTAATATCGCCATTTTTCCAATATGGCAGCTGAGTGCCGTTTTTTTGCTAATAAATTTTAGTAATACTGCTGTGTTCAAGCCGCTGTTAGTTTTTTATGAGTCTGAATAAACAAGAAAATTAAGTACTTTTATTGGTTAAGTACTTTAATTTAAGACTTTTTCATTATTAAGATACAATTCAACTTTAAATTAAGACTTTTTATATTATTAGGAAATAATTTTTTTTCTATTAACTTTTAATACCGAGCATGAATTGTTGTGTTTTTTACTCAAAATTTTCTTAATAAGTAATATAATAACCTATGTAAAAAAAGATAATATGTATATTTCACAGATTCTTCACCATCACTTGATGGTCGATCTATACTAGTCCTGCTCTCGATCTCTTTATGTCAATCGATGTGGCATAGATTGGTATCTGGTATTCGACTCTGTTACTACCTAAAGTAATGGGTCATTTTACTCATTTAATAACTAATTACAGGTATAATTACACCATTAAATATCAACTTATTACCATCTATAGGATGTAATTTAATTAATCATCGGGAATTTTTCGGGAATTTTTCTGTAGCTCAAACAGAACTAATTTTGTTATACGGAAATTTTGGATTAAATTTCACAATTTCGAGAAAAAAAAATCACTTCTATGTTTGGAGGTTGGAATTTTTTGGAAATGTATAATACACAATATGTTTTTCAATTTCTTCATTGTTTTTTCTATGATTGGCAATGTTGTCAGGCCTTGACGTGAAATATAAAGTGACATGACTTTTCCGTGCAGCACAAGATGTCGCTAGTGGAGTCGCTGTGCCCGGGGGAAAGGGAGGGGGCGCGCGTGCATCGCATGTCCCCCGTGTCGCTTCAGTGGTGCATGCGCGGCGAGGCAGCCCTCCGACCTGCCGCCAAGGACTTCCTGCCCATATGTGTGCATGAGTGTCCCGACAACTTCTCCACGGTTGAGTACTTTGATGTGAGTTACCGTCAGCGAAACTCTTTATTCAATCTATTTATTGTAGTTTGTGATTATGATACCGAAACTTTATTCTCGTCTAGCCAAGGGATAAGAATAAGAATAAGAATGTAAATTTTTTTTCCAATTACATCATTTTTACAAAATATTTTGTTACCTAATTCTACGTACATGAAAAAAAAAGGGTACTGGCACAGCCTAAGCCACGACACACCAAGCTCCGAATTGAGTAGGAGTGTGTGGCGCTGATTTTAAGCCAGCCCAGTGTTTTTAGTAGGCAAATCTTGTGTACTAGTTACTGCGTTGACAGCTGTTACATAGGTAGTGATTTGTTACATAAGTTATATACGCTAAAGTTAAATTACAGACTTAAAAAAACTCAACAATACAATTAAACATAATCAGCCCAAAAGGTGCAGGACAATAATAAGCCTCCTATTCAGGTACATGGAAGGTAAAAGAATTACATGTAAACCACATCACGAAAAGACAATTTTTGTATGTACATATTTACCTAATTAAAAAGATAAGACAATAATCAACCATAACATAACATGAGAATAACCATCGCCTCTTAGGAAACGTAGAATGGGTGTAAGTCGGTAACTATGGAGGTGTCGAGTAAGTAGTTGTAAGATTGACTCCTTGTCTCAATTTAATTAGTTTGGGGTGGTGTGCGGGGAAGTTAGCTCACCGTATGGCGGTGGTGCCTTGCGAGCCGACGGCCGACTACAAACCTCAGTATTGTTATAGAACCTGAGTTGGAGCAGCTGCGCCGCCTAGTGATATACAGCGACACCCTCTCGAGCAGTCAAGAGATATTGTGTGCAGAGAAGTTAGCTCACGGCCTGGCGTTGGTGCCTCGCGAGCAGACGGCCGACTACAAACCTCAGTGTTGTTACAGAACCTGACATCGGAGCAGCTGGGCCGCCTAGTGATTTACAGCGACACCCTCTCGAGCAGCCAAGAGATTGTGTGTGCGGGAAAGTTAGCTCACGGCCTGGCGGTGGTGCCTCGAGAGCAGACAGCCGGCTACGGTCGCGGCCATAACCAATGGCTCAGTCCGCTCGGCTGTGCTATGATCTCTTTGCAGGTAAATATTATGATGAAGTACTCTCGCTCAAGTAGGAACATCTTTAAAAAGACTGCCAAACTAACTAGGTTCCGTCAAGAGTTTTCGAATAGTTAATCTGATTTTTCTCATCCCTCTCATCTGCTTTTAGTGTTTGCTTGCACTAAAGCTCGGTATTAGAACAGAAATAATTTCAGTCATTTAATAAAATATTAATATTAAATTGCGATAAAATTTTCTGGGCAGAATTATTGCATTGCACCCTACTCCAACCCGCGGAAGCGGCGCCCTAAAAGAGGCGTGCAGAATAATGAATTGCACGTTCATTTTCCTACCTCGTTCGCAGCCTATATCAAGACACTCTGGGGGCAACTGTAACAAATTTTTACATATACGGTTGATCGATGTAGACTACTGAGCTGAGTGAGCGTTAAGAAGATCCAGACGAATATGGCAACAAATTATTAAGCAAGCTATATTTGTATGTATGTATATATCATCAATTGGGCATGTTCTCGTTTCCGAGGATGTTCATTTTGATTTAAAACAGTCATTCAGATATTAAATTTAATTTATTTCAAACTGCGCCATGTAAGTGAACTTACTGGTGGCGCCATCTATTGCCTGAGCGAAGCTCGTTTTTTTTTATTGAAACTGACACGGATGGCTACATCACCTAATGAACCAGTTTTTCTGGTACCAGTGATGTCA
>WYDE02250649.1:0-19896 GCA_009867175.2 Adela reaumurella
ATTGGAAACAAGTTGGAGAGGCGTATGTCCAGCAGTGGACGGTTAAACGCTGATGATGATGATGATGATGATGATGAAGTCAAATAGTGTCAAAGGCATTTGATTGTTTTAGTCATGTCATGAAATAATTCTTAATAAACTTGAATATTATGGAATTCGAAATTAAGAGCTAGGTACAAATTTGAAAATCCTACTTATTAAAGCAAGTCTGTGATGTAAATGGTGAAGTCCTGTTCTGAACCACTTTCTACGGGTGTTCCTCAAGGCTCCATTCTGGAGCCACTCCTATTCTTGATCTACGTTAACAGCATTTCTAGTTGCATAATGGTGAAATAGAATTAAGTATGTTTGCTGATGATATTTCGTGGTTTTAAAGAATAAAAATATTAATGATTTACGCGAATCATTTAAAATAACTGTGATGCAATCACTAAATAAGTAATTGGTTTAAATACAATAATCTATTGTTCAATGTAAATAAAACTAACTTAATGCATTATGCAATAGTACCTCACAAACGCAATGCAAACCAAGAAATCATTGATTTCGCAGAAGAATTAACTTTAAATATTACTAAAGACATTACCTTTCTAGAAGTAATGTTTGATGAGAAATTCACATGGAAATATAGATGCACTTGTTTGTAGGTAATTTAAGTTCAGCGTGCTATGCCATTGAAAAAATTAAAGAATGTGTGGTATGCAAGCGGAAAAAACTTTTTATTAAGCTTACTTTGATAGTCTCATGTCTTATGGACTATTGTTCTGGAGAAATGCTGCGGAAGTAAACAATTTTTGTTCTGCATAAAAAGAGCAATACCTTGTATACTTCATATGAGAGCGAGGGACTCCTGTAAGAAGTTTAGTTAAGTACGAATTATGACATTATCAAGCTTTTACGTTTATCCAAATATAACATATATTCTAGTAGTTATATATCATAGTAAATAATTTTCAGAATTGTAAACTGCATTCTGATATACATCATCAAGACTTAAAGATAATTAAAGTAAGATTATTCAAATTTTGAAGCACAGGTCACCTAAAATGTCAAAAAATTTGCTTGTGTTAGATTCTATAATAAAATATCTGTTTCAAGAAACATATTCAATTCAACAAAATAAATTCTTGTAAGGAAGTCATATTACAACATAAAAGAAGCCTAACTGACACATTGTCTTCAAATTCTGACTGCATATAAATCTTGACATGGTACATTCTGTATCATTTATTCTACTAACTTGATTAATAATTATTCTTGACACTTTGATCCATTGAACAATTTGATGCCTACTTATAATTTTTTTCAAGATTTGTACTATATTGTGGTATTACAATTAATTAGGATAATTAGGACGAATTTATGCAATCTCGTATGAAATTTTCCGACAAGAGCTCTTTACACCTGAAATATTTAATAATTTTTTATTATGTGCAGTTAGAATTTAGAATTATCAAGCTTAAATTTTATTATTGTTAATCAAACTCTCAAACTGTAGGCATTTTAACACTGTAAGCAGTGTCTATTGTGTAGTTAGTCACAACGTATTGTAAGAAAGACGTTAAAATACATTTCTCTGTGTTCACTAATGGCGCACGGTCGTGATGGCAATTCTTTCAGCAAGCGGACGGCGAGGATGAGCTGAAGAAGCGTCAGCTGATGGAGTTGGCCATAATCAACGGCACGTACCGCGACTCCAGCACCAAGGCCGCTGTGGCCAACGGTCAGTGCATAATAAGTACGCACACCATTTGTTTTGTCACTAACAGTACTAGTTATAAGCTTGCTAACATGTCTGCAGTTCACTTCAACCATCTAGGGAACGTCCTATTAAATTCACTATAATTATAATATTATACGATTTAACAGAGAAAGAGCCTATTGCCACTACGACCTAATCAGATCTATTGTGTTAAAGTGAATTATTGCGTTGAGGGTGACAGCCTGTATTTAACATGGGTTCAAGATGTAAACACGGTAATTTTCAAAGCTTTTCACTGGAAAGAGACAGAATTCCAAAGAACCTTTTACTCGAATGTCAATATGGTTCTATTCTATTCTACGACAGAAAGAGATCTCAAATGTATTTCTATTTCTGGTGTAAAGATTTCAGACGATAGCACTTTACCCTCCAAGTGTACAGATTCTGTGAATGTATCTATCTAATTATCAATGAAAATAAAAAATATAGTTCGCAGTACCCGCAACCGACGAGGATGTATGAAACGATGCATGACATTGGATGAAGCAAAGGAAGTATGTCAGGAACATGTCACATGGCGCTCTATTGTCTCTGCCTACCCCTCTGGGGAAGCGGCGTGATGGTATGTATGTAATAAATATATTGTTAATGACCTCTAATGAAAATAATATATAAAGGAAATCTCTAATAGGCCATAAGATGTACTCACAAGTATGTGTTGTATTGTTATTGAACGCTGTTTATTTAAAAAAAAATTGTTACATCGGAATGTCTGGTTTAGACGAGAGGTTGTGGTCTGCTAGCGCAGCCTCCTTAATTATCGTCTATGGTTTTCGTCCTCCAGCAAGCATTTGGACAGATCCATAGCCGTCTGTACTGTAAGAAGAAAGAGATAGCAGTAGTGCTATCTCCCCTTTCTTCCCGTACAAGCCAGGAGCTGAGAAATCGTTCGACGTCGCACGTAGGCTCACTTTCACTGTCAGTTACGTTCGACTTCTTGTGGAGATGTGTTTGTTGCGCTAGAAATGTGTTTAAAATTTGAAATTATGAGGTGATAACTAGTGAGAAACTAGTACCATGGGGCAATGCAACTCTTAAAGCTAACGAAAGGTAAGTTAAAGTGAATTCTGAGTAGTCATAGGGCCGGGTAGTGCCCACAACGACTGCAACGGCGGCGCGGTCGTGGTGCGGAGCGGTCAGCATACATAGCGCAGCATTGGCACGCCAAGGCCATTAGCTCGTGGGTGGACAAAGTGTTGTTGTGGGAAGCTTTTTACACGCAATCTGAATATTTGTGGATTATTGACGCGGTGACAGACGTCAGCCGGAAGCCCGTTCCATACCTTTGCAGTACCGCTTAAGAATGATTTGGAAATTAATGCAGTTCTCAAGAGGAAGGTATCAACGATAAAGGGGTGTTTCGCGAGAATAAGGCGAATTGAGGGCGGCGATTGAAGGCATAAGGTTCGCGACATGCCGTCACGCAGACATGGCATTCGCAGCCCCCATAAATGTTCCAATATCCGTGCTACACCACTGCATTCGGCTGGAGAGCACCATACGCCACGATTAAAAAAAATAAAAAAATAATTGTTAGATGAATATTCGGTCGTATGTGGGGGTGGCGAATGCTATGCTGGCCTGACAGGCGTCTAATCACGCACCTTCTTACGTACACTTAACTGGACGGATAACACAAACTATGTTTTATAGCCGCTTCGACCGACCTTTATTCAGTGCAGTGGTACCAACCCCCGGCGGGTTTAACCCTACCACCATGTAAGGAGAGGGAAGGAAACGTGGAATCCGAATCAAAACCGACGTCAACAGTCAAGTGGTCACCCATCCAAGACCTGACCGCGCTCGGCAGTGCTTAAATTCGGTTATCGAATACCGAATATCGCAACCACTGAGCCAACGACGCTGAAGCGTCGTGATCGTCTGCAAAAGCAGCTATTTCTCCTTCACACAGATCTTGATCACAAGTATAGATTTTAAATAAAATTGGCCCCAGAATGCCGCCTTGCAGCACCCCGGCACCCCATAGAGACTTGGCACAATCCATTGATTTCATCTCATGTTTCATTGCTTGCGTTTTGCTTGTAAGGTAATCGTTGAGCCACTGGTACGCTATTCCACGTATACCTGCTACTTCTAGCTTGCATAGGAGGAGATAGTGGAATACTGAGTCAAAAGCTTTCTGATTGTCTAGGAAGATGGCTATGCAGTGATAAATTTCAACACTTGTTCCACTGCATCTTCTGTACTCATCATTTTTCGTAAGCCATACCATAGCCAAAAAAGTCTTGACATACTAAAAAATCCAGCAACCTCTGTTTAACCAATTTTTCGGGGATCTTGGAAAATATGCTCTTTAGGGCTATATCTGCGGCAGCCGTGCCCTCCTCTACCGCCAATCGGTCTGAATGTTGGATAAAGCTCAACCGATGTGTGGGTGTGTGTGTCTGTGCAGCGGACGAGGAGTGGCGTCGCGTGGCGGCAGCTGCGGCGGCGGAGACGCAGCGCCTGCTGACGCCGGGCGGAGGCGTGGTGAGCGCGGCGGGCATGCGCTCGCCGGCTGCGCCGCTCGGTGCGCCGCTAATACTGTCGCCGCGCATGTCGGCCGGCCACTCGCAAGCCTCGCTACTCAACGGCTCGCAGACGGGCCTCATGACGCCCGGGGAGCCGTCGCACCAGCTCATCTACGCGTCGCCGTACGCGGACTACGCGAGCTATGCGGCGCTCGCTGCCGCCAACAACCCGCTGCTCGCCGCCGAGTACGCTGATCACACCGGTGGGTTGTTCGCCCGTTGAATCTAACAGGCGAGCGTTTGTCAGCGCACCGTTACGAGACTAGGCCTTTGGCGAGGCTTCTGTAGACACCTCCCTGCGGAAAAACATCAGAGCCTCTCACTACCCGCCCAGATTTGACACTGTACAGGGTGTAATTAAATTAATGTTTAGCCTTTTTGGGATTAATTAATCAATATCGGAAAATAAAACCATTCTTTAAAAAAACCGGGTAAGCAAAATAAAAAAAAATTTTATACCATACCCTTTTGTTAACGTTGTGCACTCTGTCGCAGCCAAGTAAACCTACACTAGTCGTCATTGTTAACTTTCTAACTCTACCAGAAATGTAGCGTATCTCGTCATGTTGCAGAAAATCACACAAACTAATTTAATTCACTTGCAACACCAGTGCTAAATGTCAAAGGCACTTTTAATTGCTGCCAAGCCAGCTGAAGCCCTGTTGTGGGGTATATCGTTTTTAGTCGATGAGCTAATTTTATGACATAAACATCACCCAGAATAGGCATTTATCCCTGTCATACAGGCACTCTCGTAATTTTTCTAGCTCACTCGCCGGAACTCCGAGGAAGACGTTATCGAATATAATAATTTTCCGATTTATGATAGCTCACCGGCATATTGATAGATATACAGTAGGCCCCCGGCTCGTTTTGTTGCCATATTAAAAGTAAATGTGGCTCCCTCAGGGGAGTTTTTTTTATTTTCTGGTCAGGTTATACCAATATTATTAAAATATCTTTTCGTTTAGAAATTAGTTAATTTCAGTAATGATATGTCAAATCTGAGGCCAAAATTCTCTCCTTCAAATTGAACCGGACCACCTTATAATAGCTAGAAAGTCGACCTTTTCTCGCTAACGCTGACAAATCGCTGCCGTATTACACAATACGACTTGCAATACTAAAACCTTGCATAATTAATTTAGGTAGGTTAAGTCAGTTTATGTCCATAAGTATTTCGATTCTAGTCCTTGTTTATCGCAACCGCTCGGTTCAAGTCCATTCTACAGACGCTGCCGATCCTGCAGTATACTTATTGTTTTTAAAATATTACTGCAGTTTTATATAATTATAAGAACTTACAAAATTATTAAATAACAACGTCTAACAGTAAGAAGACGCAATGGAGTAATAAATGAAAGGTCCGTCATAGGCGGTTAGGCAGCAATCTCTATATCTACAGGCCTAACATCTCGGACATTCACATTTAATAAAATATTGATTGAAATAAACGCGACAATATGGTTCCACTGGTAAATAATTACCATCTCTGAAAATGAACAGTTTGTATAATGCAAAGCATGTGTCTACGTAATAGTATGCATCACTGTATTGCGGCTTCTCTCTTCACTGTCATTTAAACTTCAATATTAATTCAGGAGTTTTCTAAGTTTCCATTATTATTGTTCGCGGAGATTTTTTATGTGAAAGCAGAAGTTTGCAACGCGCCGCTATGGGCACTGCTCCGTTGTCCATACATGTCAAGCATTGAATGAATTAGTTACGCTCGATGAGGTGTCTGCGTTAGGCCTGCATTTATAGTATTGCGCTAGGCTGAAGTCTCTCATTGCTGCCAGTACTAACTCTCGTTGACTATGGTTGGATCAACATAACAGCATGCTTGTGTCGTGTCCTGTCCCCTGTCTTATGAAGGCTGACGGCTGTTGCCAGTGTTGTGCATTTAGCTATTCTTCATGCCATCATACTTAGATTAATCCTAGGCACCAAACCAATAATAAACATAATGGTGCCTTAAATCCTGGGCACTGATTCAATAATAAAATGTTGACCTTAAATCCTAGGCACTAAACCAATAATAAACAAAATGGTGACCTTAAATCCCAGGTACTTAGCTAACAATAAACAAAATGGTGACCTTAAATCCCAGGTACTAAGCCAACAATAAACCAAAGTGGTGACCTTTCTCAGGCACGAAACCAATAATAAACAAAATAGTAACCTCCAACCGCTGGGCACTAAACCAATACAAATAAACAAGATGGGTCACCATTTATCAAATCCTTTTATCAAAAAGGATTCAATATTTATAAAAAAAAAATTTTTTTTTATTTGATCTCTATGCATTCGCGTAGGTAGGTTCAACTCAAAACAAGTGGGATATAATTATGTGTAGGAGAGTTAGAGCACTAATGAAGGTATCATGTGCACTAACAAGCTAACATAGAAGTAAACTGAATCTCAATTCTGCATTACCCGAGTACTGGCACAGTCGAAAAGGGGCATGTTTGTTATCTAGCGAAGACCGTGGAAGCAAAAGAAACTATGCTCGTAAAGTTATATATTTAATTAAAAAGAAAACAATTTTATTTTCATAAATTATTTAAAAGATACAAGTTACTTTAAGTATATTATAAAATCAAGTGAATTTAATTGTTGAGTATTGTTTTGGGAAGAGTGGATGTCCCTTTTCGCTGGCCTGTCGGAGTAAGGATCGGACGGTACCGATCCGGTAATGCAATGTGAAACTGAATGGATGTGTAAATGCCTGGCGTGGTCCACAGCAACGCGATACGTACTTGCTGGGTTTTGACAATGGCCGCATTCACCGCCCCTGCCCCTCCCCGTAAGATACGAGATGCCACACCACACGACCTATCAGCCGCCGACGGATCTTTAGACACGACGCATTGTGTCGCGACAAACTCTCGCACCAGAGCAATATTCACCTAAGTATTATTTAGCTTTAGGTTAAGCGATTGTCGACTCGCTCGACGGCAAAGTGTATAGAGAAGAGTTTAATAGTGAACTGTTGACAGAATGGTTTACCACAGAGATTTTATATATTATTAAATTAATTAATATATGAACTTTTTTTACAAAATATTTATTGCAAATACTATTTACTGTTGCCTCGTTGCCTATTTTGCTTAGATTAATTTATGTTTTCCAGAGGTGTAAGATGAAATTGTTATACGTAAGTGAACTATTTATTTCACCGGAGTTACCGATCTGCAATTTTTTATTTTATTGTTGATACTGTAAGCCAATCTTGCAACAGTAGATTTATTTATTCTTTAAATATTTGGTGTGATCGTGGATCGTGTGGGACGTCGCGAACGATGCACGGGTTGGTGAATTTTAAATTTAATTTTGTATACTTCATTATAGAACGCTTTAAATCGTTAAAACTGTCGTTTGAAATTTTTTTAACAATTTTAATAATTTTAAGATATGTGTATTTGTGTACATACCCAGTTACTCCTAGGAAATCATGAAAATCGGTAGCACATATAAATCTGGTGATTAACAATATTATAATGTAGGACGCCGCGCCTACTTGTCACTCACTCTTAGTGCTCCCTTGCTTGTAACATAACACTAATTCATTAACCAACTCTCACACACACACACTATACTCCGCACGACTACGGTCTGTGCATGTATTGGTTTTAATTTTGTGCTTCAAATGCACTCAAAAATATCTTCCCTCTGTATTCTCAATCACTTAGTGTTTCATTAACAATGTCAAGTAACAGTTTCAATTGTTTTTTTCTTGTTTTGAGGACAGTCTTGCAGTCTGTCCACGCTGGCTTATAGTCCTTACGCCCATGGACATTTACTTACGAAAAATGTTAACGATTTCAGCTATGAAATTGTTTTGTATTATTCTCTACATTTCGGTTGCCGAGAGAATACGTTTTTGACATCTGCCAGTTTAACATTTATTTTGTAGTGGTGGGAAAGTGTGATAGTATTATTCGGAATACACTACAACTAAAAAAAAAAATCGCCATATCCGAGGCCATACCTTGAAACTGAATATTACTATCAGTTCAACAAATCCGAGAAGGCACTTCCTGTCAAATAGAGCAGTGGGAATGTGGAACAAACTACCTAAAGATGTCATACAAGCAGTTGCGGACCGTGGACTTTGAGTGTGGCTTGCTCTTTCACACTATAATGAATAGTTACAAAAAAAAAATATTTTGCTACCTATACCTATATCTCACTTCGAGACGTCTCCTCGAGTCCTGAAGTCATTTAGATTAGTTTAGAATCATCTCGAGACGTGTCGAGTCGTGTCTACACATCTCGAGTCGTGTCGAGTAATCTCGAGTCTTCTGGAGTCATCTCAAGTCGTCTCGAGTAGTCTCGAGTCATCTCGAGTTGTCTCGAATCATTTTGGGACGTGTTGAGTCTTCTCTAACCATCTCGAATCGTCTCGACTTCACTTCATCTTGAGCAACCTCAAATTATCTCGAGTGGTCTCATGTCGTCTCGAGTCGTCGTTTCGAGTCATCTCCTCGAGTTGCCTCAAGTTATTTCGAGTCGTCTTGAGTTATCTCGAGTCGCATCAATTTATCACGAGTCATCTCAAAACGTCTCGAGTCAGTTCGAGTAGTCTCGAGCCCACTTGAGTCATATTGATTAATCTTGAGAGGTGTTGAATCATCTCGAGTCATCTATAGTTATCTCGAGTTGTCTCGAATAGTCTCAAGTCATCTTGAATTGTCTCGACTCAGCTCGAGTAGTCTCGAATTATCTAGATTTATCTTGAGTCATATCGAATCATCTCAAGTCATTTCGAGTCATCTCAACCTAACCCCATTGATATTAGTTTCATAATTCTTGTTACACAATTAACTCATTACTCTATTATTTAGTTTTAAAAGTCGCTAATCGTCGGAACTATGTAATGTGACAGGTAAAAAAATTTTTATTTTTTTAAATATTTACTGTTTGAGGTAAAATTTGTTTTTCTTTATTTTCATGTTCTACTCCATATTTCAATAACCACAAGTAATAAATTGCTGTCAAATTTCTGTAATTTGCTCGAATTTCAACTGGCCTTGAAACTTTGTATGTCCACATAAGTAATAAAACAAAATATAAAGAAAAGAAATTACCTACGAACGTAAATTTAAAAAAGGAATTTTTATTTGTCGTGTAATATGGCTAAGGCATTTTGCAGTTTTTGAACCATTTTGTTTCTGACCATTCCCTGACCATTGAGGATGTAAAACAATTTCATAGTGGGAATCAGTAAACTTTTTCGTAAGGAAAATATCCATGGGCTTAAGGACTACATATTACTTATTTGTACTAATACGTGCGCCTGCTAAGAAAAATCAAATTGAAACTAACGAGACAATCACTAATTGACCGAGTAGTAGATGTCACTAAATAATTAACTAAACGCAGTGTGAAAACATGTGCAAGCAAAAGGGACCAAAAGAAACTTAATTAAATACCCAAATATATATTATTTAACATTTTAACAATATTGACACCGATATTAAGGATCAAATCGTAGTCGATTGGTGCGTAGGCATGTATATAAAAAAAAATTACGATAAAATTTTACAAAATAGGTATACATTAAATTATAAACATACCATAGGATAGACGTTATCTTTAAAAGATTCTAGCTAGTTTAGGAAAGAGTGAGCTTTATACTGTAAAACAAATATTATTTTATAATTTTTTTTTCTCTGCCGATTGTTGCATTCTCGATGTGACACAAAATAATATTTAGTTCTTAAAACGCGAGCCAGCCATATGTGTACCTCGAGCGGTCCGAGTGGCCGTCTATTGTTTTTATACTATTTTTATGTAATTTCAAACCATTGAAGTATGCAGTACTTTTTTAGCATAATTATATTGCAGTTAGACTTTATACGTACTGGCTGCCGCCGATCGTACTCCAGCACGGGTCGGGCAGTGCGAGTCACGAGATAATTTTTAGCAGAAAATCGAGTAAATTTGAAAAAAAAAATGTAATTAGGAGTAGAGTTTGTTGCAGCGGTAGATGTGGACGCGCGACACAACAATGTTGGACGCGAGAGTCGCGGCACAGTTGATGATATGTTGTGCCGATAGGGTTGGTGAGGGGCGCGCGGCGACACCTGGGGCAAGTGCGGGAGCACCCCTACCAGCGCGCCGGAGCCCTCTCCTAACTCTAGCGCCCGGCCGTGTCGAGGTGAGGATCGCGTCGCCGCTCCGAGCTCCGCGCCGCTTAGTCGCACACGCACTTCCCCTCATATAACATCGGGCCGTTATCCTCTCTACTTGTCATCGTACGGGTTATTTTTTATGACCCGTATCCTTTTAGGGCATTGTTATGCAGCCCAAATTCAGCAACCATTTTTCTACAAAATTTGTAGAACAAAAATTGCTCAATTTGGGCTGCATAACGATGCCCTAAAAAAATACGGGTCATTAAAAAACATTCTGTATACAGTGGCGTGGAGTGTTACAAAGGTGCGAGGTCTCGCACAGAATTGTAGAGCCTCCTCGCAACCTTGTGGATCCGACGACCGGGACGTTTGAGAAGTAGACGGCGCCGGTGGAGAGTGATCGGCCGGCCCGTCTACGAGATGCATTTATTATATTTAGAGTCGCTCTCGGGATGCGCGCGGCGGGCGGCGCGGAACGCGGAGCTAATCTGTTATCGCTTTATCTGTCTCTCTGTGTGTATATGTTTATTATTACTGTACTTATTAGATTCGTAGTGGATTGTACGTGTCGAACGTCGCCTACCTCGTAGGCGGTACGTTCCGTAAATTGGATACGATGCTGCATAATTTTAAAACTGTGATTTTTATATTTCTTTTTTATATAGATGTTTAGATAGCGCGCGGCGCAGGGTTGACTCGTGCGCGTGGGGTACTTTATTATACAGTTTTTTATTTTTTTTGAGAGTTCGTCCTCCCCTTTTCGTCTCGCCGTATTTAAAGTTGTTATATTCTAAATTGCCTCAAAGCATTCTAAGAGAATTAGTGATCCGGTTGTGCAGTGAGCGCGGACGGAAAGCGGAGGACGCACGCGGCTCCGCGCGGCGAGACGACACTATACCTCTAACGTGTTCGTGTACTTTATTGTTTACGGAAGGAGGAGCGACGACCGAGTCGCGAGTCGTCGCTCCGCGAGCGAGCTACGCTAGTGTAGCCAGTATTATTTAGTCAACGGAGAGCATTAGAAGCGACTCGTGCCATCGTCCCAGTATTAGATTACGATGCTCTTCCGTTAGATCTTGTTCATTTGGAATCATCACAAAGTTGTAGTCAGAGATGAGGGGTTTTTGTATTTTACTATACTAGTTAAGTATACTGTCGCCTTTAGGCGTCCCGTTATGATTATGTGAACGATTGTTGAAAGCTCTTGAGTCCTTGTGGAGACGCCGTCTCTAGAGTTGAGGAGGATTGTGTGCACGTTGTGTCATTTTACCGATTGTAAATTTATGCATTTCCCGAACACGCAATAAATTGTCCGAAATTTTTATCAGCGTTTTCTTTCCTAACATTGGAGCTAGTAAATTTTCAATGTGACTCGAGTCGATGACGTGCGCTCGTTTAAAGTAAACCGTACACGACTAACCCGTACATAATCCACAAGGCCAAGTTTGACAAATGCGTAACGTTTGATGCACCGTTCACAGCCTATTGGGTATCGTAACTATATATTTATATTTCGTACGAGTCACTAACATGCAACTGTGTAATGATATTGAAACGTCGCGTACGAGAATGCGAGAGTTTGGTTAACTCCTACATACTTGCATTTGGGTGGTATGGTGATAAGTTTATATTATTTTGCTTGTCTCGCCGCGCGGTGCCTGATGTGCATCACCCGACGGAGCGTCGCCCGACGAGCGTCACCCGACGTGCGTCACACACGCGCATCAGCCACCGCCCGCGAGGGGAACTGTTGGGCATTTAATCCGATATCCGTAGATCATCATAACTTTGTTTTAATATAACATTTCGATATCCACTAATTTATTATATCAGATTTATTAACTGCAACCGGAGGCACCCGAGCACTTGGACGTTTGTGACTGACGTGAATGCCTGATAGACTCCCCACATTAATATACATATTATGAATCTTTAAGTATTTTATGCTTAGACATGTACGCGCGCAGCGGCGGTGCTCCCGCCTCGTACCCACACTCATGCGCTCACTCCACAGTCCTTGTCCGAGGGCGTACCTCGTTCCCGTCGCTTTCGCATATCCCAACTCGTCGATCGCTGTTACTGTTTTAATTGAAACGAGCAAGTACTGCATTAGGTACAATATCCTATTCGTCCTGTATCTATTTCATCATGTGCAATCATAATAACCCTTTTTACATGTTATTACATTACATTTCTAAATAGCTAAAAGCATAATAAATAAATTGTAAATAACTTTTAACTTTTAATAAGTCCGTGAATGGTTAATGTATTTGCCGTCTAAGATTATATGTATTTTCCGTCACTAGATTTTTATATTTGCAATATTTCACTATACCAAAGTGTATGTGACGAGAAACGATCCGCTTCAGTCGTCTCACTTTTCCTTTTGCAGGCAGATCGGTCTATGCTTAGTGAGCGCACGATTAGCGCCATTATGACATGCATTTATTCCAAAAGCTTGACCCACTCTCAGCTCATATTTTAAGTAGGTCTATTCGCGTGAAGTGGAGGGGGCGCCCGCGACGGAGTGGGGGGAGGGAGGCCGCGCGCCGCGCGCTCGCAGATCTGATGACTAACCTTCTGTTTTCTCTCTTCTCGTTAACCCGGCTAGGCTCGGAGTGCTAACGGAGCGACGTCGCCTGCGCCTGCGCCGGTGCCGCCTTCTTTGTGTCACCGTAACAAATACCATCGGGACTGTCATCGCCCACCGCAGTAGATATCGGGCCTCACTTAACATTATGTATTATAGTCTAACTATTAACAACTATATGCCTGTTATGTTTAACGAATAACACTGTAAATGGCACACGCCGTCGACTGTATGCGTTCTGTCGCTTGTTCGTACACACCCTACGAGTAGACTTTGTTACGCACGAAAATTTACTAGGATTCGTTTAACATACCCTCACTCGACATCCGCAGGCTTACGCGAGGCAGTACTTTTTGACTATCGTTTATAATGTTGAATTTATTGTTTAACAATAACTCTGCACTTCTTATACCTACGGTCCATGTGACTTATTTTTTTTAACTGTACCCCCTTAAATGGTAGATTATATCTATGTCGTAAATACTGGAACTTTTGTTAAGAAACCATACGTAATGTAGGTAAATTCGGAAAATATTTTTCTTCTCCGTACATTTAGGCCGCGCCAAGCGCACACTATTTTTATGGAGAAAGCAATGTTGTATTTCTTAAAGCACATACTCGTATGGTTTCATATTTCAGATATAGATCCTACCATTTAAGGGGTAGTAGTTTAAAAAATTACAGTATTAATGTTTACAAAATAATCAAAAAGTGAAGCCTTAAACGTATCTACATAATGAAAACTATTTGATCGTGTTCATTCTCATGTCGACACGTTAACCTGTCAAATGTTACAATAAAAGTCATATGAAATTAATTATCATTTCCACTATCTTTATTAATTGATATACATTTTTCAAAGGAAATACGTTTTTAACATTTGAAAGATTAATTAGTAAATCATGTGGATGAAGAAAATCGAAATCATAAAAGCTGAAAAAAAAAATGCAGTCGCACAAGGTACACGCAGTGTCCGTGCGAGCAGTACCAGTGTAGACCAGCACGATGCAATAACAGCTCTAATGTAAAATATTCTTTTATGTTATATGAAGTAGGAATTACTTGAAAAAACAATTAAATCTCCCTATGGTGATTCGCGCCGCGGAGAATAACAGCACCGGTCAGAATGTGAGCATCGCTACAATGCAAAAAAAGTCATCCACGTTACGTATTGACGGATGCATTAAACATGAGCTTCGGAAGGAATGCGAAACTGGCGGTGGGTATGGTCAGCACACACTGAATGTCTACAAGTCGTAACATTCCACAATGTTAAGCTAATAAAATTTTTTAAACTTTACAAACCATTTCGATTACGTCAACAAATGTCTTAAAAAACCTTCAAAAGACAAATAGAAATTTTCCAACCAAAAAAACCCATTGAAATAATCATACAAATATTCCAAGCAAAAAATCTGTAACTATAATCGTAATTCAAATGCACGTGAGCGCCGTCAGGCTTCACCAATGCGTTAGCCTCGCGTGCCCCATTTGTCGCGCTTTCCATTAAAAAAAACTATGTAACAGACTATGCATATATGCGCCGATGGGGTTTTATATTTGCTTACAACTCGAGAACGAATAAATAAATTCGTATGGTGTTTTCAATGAACTAACGAGTGAGCATGGTTAAAGGATATTTACCATTGTGATAGTCCTTTGGGGGTCGGGGCAGTGCGCAAATATGTTTCGAGGTGGCGCCGCGGGCGAGGTGTGTTTACAACTAGGCAACAAACTATGGCATGCTTTTCTTTTTAAAGGCGCACAATGTCCCCACAGCGGAACTTCTAGTAAAATTATTTTAGATAAGGATACACCCCAGACCCTGTAGCGGCCCGAAACAAGCGTAGCTTTACTTTTCTCAATAGAATTAATTCACAAACATAACTCCGAAACAAGTCCCCTTAAAACAGATTTGTAATATTAAAAAAAACTTCTAAAACAAATACATTTTGTATGCTCATTGACAGTCTGACCGTACCTCAAACTGCAACAGTAGAGCCATGTTGCAAGCTCATGTTTATAGCTTATATCTACTTGTACTTTAAACAAGAGTTTTGTACATCTGTACGTAGCCTGTCTAGTTGTTGAAATTGCTATTTTATATTTTCAGTGAAGTGATCTTAACTGAATTTATTTTCCTTTTAGGCAGCGTATCACAAACTGAATATAAATATGACAACTATAAAGTGCACCTACCGATAGTTGAGTTATTTGATTGCATTTATGTTTATTTTAAAATTGTAAGGTCCAACGTTTTGATGCTCTGAGGAAAGACCTTGTGCTGCATTTAGTATTATTTGAAATGTTAAGAATTATTTTCGAGTTGTTTATCTGTTGGTCTACGCTGCGATAGCGTGTGAGTCGTGTCGTTAGATTACGTATAGGACGACGACAGAGGACGCAGCGGGCGGCGGACGACCGGACTCTGCTAGACAAACGACTCGTTGGAACACCGTGTCCATCTCACTCTGATGTCTTTAATTTATACTCTATTTATATTCTAGACTGATATTGGCGTTTAAAGTTAAATGAGTCTAAATCTAGAAGTAATGCGCATAGTCTTGTTGACCTAACGATCAATTTCTGCAGACTTGCTTATGCATGTCATGTTAAATGCCAAAGATTGCAAGATATACACATTTATATTAAATATCATATCTGATCCACTGACGAATTGTGACGTTCGTCGCTCCAAGCGGAAATTGAACATTCTTGGGTCAATAATATTATGAGTTGTTCTTTATGTTAGAGATTTTATCGAAATAACTTTTTTTCTTTTTAGAATATTTAGTATTAGAATGTTGTAGAATTGTCGCGTTTAGTGCTAGAAGTCATTTCATTTGCGGCGTGTTTTTCTTTTTGTTATTGGATATATGGAAAACGCGTAATATGTAGGTACCTGCTACTAGTTCAAATGAATCTCGACACAAATCAAATGTTTACAAATATGAATGACAGTGGCTGTATTATAAAATGTGAAACATCATCGACAATCATTCATTACTACTTTTTATAGTTATTGCTTCTCACTGATAAATCTTTTGTGTGTACTTTTGAAGTACCTATTTTATTATATATACATATTTAGAATATCAATTTTCTATTAATTACGTTATTAGATTGATTAAAGTGTTTTTTTTTTAATTTAGTGACTTCTAGAATTAAGCGAATAGTAAAAAAGATTCTATAAATTGTGCATCCCAAGTGCCTTATATTAATGTACAATGTTTTCTATAACTACTTATATAGAAATCTAAAGATTTTGTTAAAACTTAATGGTTGCGTTAACGTACAAGATTAAATTATTGTTTATCAATATAAATTAAGTTTATATTTTTTACTTTTAGATCTTTAGATAGACCGTAAGTTCGTTTATCTTCAAAACAGTACGTACGTTCGATAGTTCAAGTCATACAAAAATCTCACATCACATCTCGATCATAGAATCTCAAAATTCTACGATAAAGTGAAGCGACACTAGAAGACACCGCTAAACAGCCTTCTCGGAACCTCTATGTGTCTCTATGGTGAGTCTCATAGAGATATGTGTCTCTGTGGAGCGACACAAAGAGGTATGTGTCTCTATGCAGCGACCCAAGGAGATGTGCGTCTCTATGGAGAGACACAGAGAGGTGTGTGTCTACACACATAGCGTGTGCTATGACACAAATAGTATTCTTAAAATAAAATACTGTGGAAATACTTTCATTTAAAATACCTTTGCTTAAATAACAATTATACTTGTCGAAAGTTCAAAATAAATTTGTACGTATATATGTAGTGATGCGTAGAGTAGAGAGCAATTTTATATGTATGAGAAATTTGCGGGTGCAATATAAACGGTTTACGAACAAAGTAAACCACTGCAATATTTATGTGGACTGTCTGTCCGTCGTGTCAGTGAGTCTTACCTGAACGAAAGAGAATCTATTTTAAGATCTGATTTTGAGATTATTCATACTTATATAAAATGTCGGTCGAGCGTTTTTTTTTTAATTCCCTAAAATTTTCACATTTATGTATATAATTTTAGAGATTTTTTATTTCTCTGTTACTTGATGGTTTCTTTGGCCAATCAGCGTAGGAACCTATAAATGAAAACAAAACTGTATTCTCTTCCGAGCCTCTTCCTCGGCTCCAACTCAAATTAACTGAAATATTATCATGCCACTGGCTTAAGTTTTTCAAATGTTGTTTTGGAGTAATTGTTTGACTTACTGGGTATTCATACCCAGTAAGTATTTTACTATGTTGTATATAAAGCTTGTCGCAGCATCTGTGCTTACAGTAGACATCTGCCGTCCAACAGAAAGTACTTAACTACTGTTTTCATTATGAACATTTTCTTTCTTCGTCGAAACCAATTCAATTCGCTTCTTACCGATATAATTATTTTTCGCGAGTAGGTGTGAACTATTGTGTTATGTTTCAGTATGAAAATAGGATCTGTTATTTTGAGACTTTAATTTTTTTTTAGAAACAAAATACAAAAAAGCATTTAAATATACTTTGTTATCTTGGATATCGTTTACATAGACAGATCCTTTATTGCCATATTATTATTATTCTCTGAGATATTATAAAAATTATGAAATAACTATATTTATATATTATTACCTATTATTAAGTATACAAAAGCCCATAGTTTATTAAGTAAGAGTTTATTCTGTACTAGAGTACTGTACTATATTAGGAATTAAAACAAAAATTATATTACAAATTATAAAACGGCACGGTCTGCAATAAGTTAGTGTGTTTCAAATCGTAGCGTGTTGTAGTGAATTGAAACATGTTTAGTGCCATCGGCAGACGGCGTTATCTCGCGTACTTACTAACTTTACGGCAATAACTTGAAATTAAATTGGATGCCTGAAGCGATTCGTACCGATTAATTGTTTAAGTGTTAGAACCGTTCAATTAGTGTCCCATCTGAGAATGTGTCCCTTGAAATCACTATCGCTAGAACTGTATACAGCAAGTCGCCAGTGAGAAATGCGAAGGTAAGCTCGGCATTGTCCAGCATGTACCTTTCATCTCTCTCCTTGTCGTAGAGCACCGCCTCGTGCGTGCCAAACAGATGGGATGCTGCTTGTGCGGCAATTGTATAAGTATTATTTGTGAAGAGTAATTGTGGCGATTGTGGGAGTGTGTCGGAATTATTCATAACTGTTTCCATGTGTGTACTCCACATTATAATTTAGTAAATGTCCAGAAAACTTCACTTGGTCTTTTTTTCTACTCCTCACAAAACCCTATAGAAATGTGTAATACTACAGTATATTTCTTTCCAAGACGGACAAAAATGACGTTTGCAGCATTGCCACTTTCACACAAATTTTAAGTAGTTATGTAGATGTTGTTGAAAATATTATCGATTATTCCATTCATTAGATTAATCGATAATATTTTTCATAATACAATTTTATCATATCGATCATTCAATCGATTAATCGACAATATTTGTATCTACTGCATCACTATTGTTTAAAGGTGGCAACGCTGTAATGTCAGTGAAACGTCATTTTATACTCCATTCCACAAGTGTTGAGAGTGAATCATTGCAAATAATGAATGAGATTCACCCCCGCGGGGCTCGAGGGGTATGGAAACCTGAGATGACTCACTCTCAACACTGGTGGAATGGAGTATAGTTCATCTTGGAAAAAAATAGACTGTAGATGCATCTACGCCTGAGATAACCGTAGGTAACGGGCGTGAGCTGCAGCGGACGGAAAACATCTGACTGTATGTCCCTGGTGCCGTGGGGGATGCTACGTGCGTGGCCACCTTAACCCCTTCTCGTGTACTCGACTCCTCTCATGGAGCCGCGGCGAATAAAGCGGCTTCAAAACAGTGTCCGAGTACAGCTTCCTGCGTGAACACGTATAATTTCAAATTTTCCCGTCTCAAACTTTGGGCAGTGGTCGTCAGACACAAAAATATAACCGAAAACTGGAAAACTTCCGACAAATATAGCATAGGTTAATTTTAAAAGTATTTTAGTTTTAAATGGTGGCTATAGGCTATTATTTTATTAAAACAAAATGTGAAGTTTATTTTAATAAAATAATTTTAAAATTAAAAAATACTTTTGAATTTAATAAATTTGGAAGTGATTGTGTATGTATGTGCGTTGCAGATTTGAACTATTGCGGCACGCACGAGCCATGCCAGCACGGTGGCACGTGCGAGAACACTGCACCAGACCAGTACCTGTGCACGTGCGCCGAGGGCTTCTCCGGACTCAACTGTGAAGTGGTGGATAACCCCTGCGCCCCGCAGCCCTGCCGCCACGCCGCTTCTTGTGCCGAGAGCCCCGACCCGCCGGGCTTCTTGTGCACGTGCGCGCCCGGTTGGACAGGCACACTCTGCGACGTAGGTCAGTCCCGCACTAGTATCCGTGCTGCAGGTTACGGACAACCCCTGCGCCCCACAGGCCTGACGCCGACCACAGCTTGCGCCGAGAGCCCCGACCCGCCGGGCTTCTTGTGCACGTGCGCGCCCGGTTGGACAGGCACACCCTGCGACGTAGGTCAGTCCCGCACTAGTATCCGTGCTGCAGGTTGCGGACAACCCCTGCGCCCCGCAGGCCTGTTGCCGCGGTTGAAATATAACCTTTAGGTTCATATTCCTATTTGGTAATCTTTACGCTTTTTACCTAGAGCAGAAGTAGCGTAGGTAACGGGGTACGGACGAGCGGATCGACGACACTAGTGCAAACATGACGTCACACGTAAGCGCGCGTAGGTCGGTTGGATACAGTAGCGCGCTTTCACAGTTACCTATAAACTTTCAGCAGGGCTATAACGAGATTCGCTACGCCGGCTACGCCGAGGTGTAGCGTGCGTAGAGAGCGTAAGCGTCTGCGCG
>WYDE02250650.1:0-13952 GCA_009867175.2 Adela reaumurella
GTCTTGGATGGGTGACCGCTTGACAGTTGACGCTGGTCGTGGTTCGGATTCCACGTTAAACTGTAGGTCCCTTCCCTTTCCTTACATTGTGTTAGATTAAAACCGCCCGGGTTGGTACCACCGCACTGAATGAAGGTCGGTCGAAGCGGTTATGAAACATAGTTCGTGTCTTCCGTCCAGTTCAGTGTAGCCGGTTGGAATTGAGGAAAGTGTTGACATGGCACCACCTACATGACTCACCAAGTTGTTTAGGCTAACATCACTGGTACCTGAAGAACTGGTGCATTAGGTGATGTAGCCATCCGTGTCAGTTTCCATAAAAAAGGTATATATTCTCCATAATATAATTTAAAGTTTTCGCTACTGTACATGTACACTTAGCTAATGCTTATCTCTAAGTACATCAATAAAGGTTTTTTGTATTTTTATTTTGTCCGGCGAGATTTACTTGTAGGTGTAATAGTGTCGTAACATGTTGCATTGTAGGAGTCTTACAGATTAAAGAACTTTTTTTTTAAAACTAGGTTTCATCCCAAAGTGTATCGTAGGCACCACAGGCGATAAGCAAATTGTCCATGGGTGGAAAAGAAATCAAACTCGATTGTCTACACGATCAATGTATTTATAATATATCGATCATGCATAAAACGTTGTATGACGGTGGAGGAAGCAAAGATTGTATATCAGGAACGTGTCAAATGGAGCTCTATTGTTTCTGTCTACCCCTCCGGGGTAGGGGCGTGATCATATATATGTATGAATGTGTATCAATCTATTCATTAAAGCGCAAAACTTTTTTTGTCACAAGATTTTTATCTTTGCAAACCTACGTAAATAATACTATTCTATATATTTTCATTTTGTTGCTTTAAAATGTATTCAAGTTTCTGAGCTGTGAAATTTTCAAACATAAAATAATAAAACGAAATAAAAAAAAGTAAGTCGCCTAAGTTTGTACCTAAGCTGAAAACATAACTGAAAAAATAAACGATACTCATGATCACGTTAAAGTTGAAGAAGCCCATTTGTTTGATAGAAACTCGCCTTCTCACGAGCTCTTCCCATGGCTAGGCCGAGTGCCCACAATCAGTCGTCGATTACTACTGTTATTCGTATGCACTCCGCAATAAATCTCAATGTATCTAGACAGGCGCAAAACGTTTCCTACTACCGATGGCAGGCTCCAGGGTGCATGCCTAGGCCGCAGCGTTAGGCAGTAGTGGTTCCACTGACGGCGTGTTCATGCCGTTCTTGGGTGATGTGGTTAGACAGAAATTCGTCGTTTGCACAAATACGTTGACTTTTGTTTATGACTTATTTTTTTAGGTCGTTATCTTGTCAAGTGTGTTTCCAAAGCAATGCCGAAGGATATTCAAAAATCGTATAGGTTAGTACCTACAACTACCGGATATATTTGTAAGGTTTTAGGTCGTATTGCCATATAACCCCTTCGTTTTTATACTTTGACTATTTTTGTTATTCACTTTCTTTTTCACTTAATTATCTTATTCTAAAGTAAATATGTGTACGTATATTACCATTATTAATGTTGTTGTCGCTCTCATTAAAAAATTAAAAAATATTGCTTTTATTTCATACATAGTAGTGTTTTAATTTCTTGATAGGTAAGACACACCAATGCTCTTAGTTCTGGATTATTCAGTACAATCATTTCTTGTGCCTCACTCACTTGTAGCTTTACTATAATGAATACCTAAAACATTCACACCTTCTCCACAGTGTAGACCGACATAGCAAGAATGCGTCGTATGTAAGGAAGAACGAGGATTCGCATAACCGGACTTGACTTGTCGATATCTCCAGTTGTCTTGTAAGGGCGCTTTCATAAGTAGGTACTGCAATGTCTGCTAAGTTCCAGTCTTTGCTCAAGCTGCATTGTAAGCCGCCTCTCCGATTAGATATTCCAGGACAGTATCGGCTCATTGACTTGCGACAGATGAATGACTAACGTCGACGTCGACATTGCAGAGTTGCGGACCACTAGCGTGCGGACTGCGGAGCAGGCAGGACGCCGGCGCGCGGGTGTATTCTCTGTAGGGGAGCTCTCTCTCTAAGGAAGATACGGTCAGAAGAACAGGCATCGGCCTCTAGCGCGAACTTTATGTATATTTAGTGCATCTTCAGTGCGCGGTACCGTTACGCGCGGGCAGCAGCGCCGCGAGCACGCCGCGATTCAAAAACATGACGTATTTGCATGAGCCTTGCTGTGGGTTATTGGGGAAGTTACCATTGTGATTAACTGGGTTCTCAGATTTATTTTAAGTTTAAAGGCTGTAGACTCAGTGCTTATGAGGAACAAATGCAATTTATTAACTCTATAAGAAAGGAAATATACTATTATATTATACTTTTAAATAATGGATACTTCTTAGATAATGCAATTTCGTGTACTCGAATATACTGTAGGTACATAGGTATTTCACGTGTCAGATTACCCGAGCGGGCAAGAGCACGTCTCAAGCGGGAGGCGCAGGTTCGATCCCCATTTAAAGCAATATATTTATAACTTTAGAATGTGTGCTAAAACAGCTGCTGAAACTCCGATGAAGGAAAACATTGTGAGGTAACTCACTTCCAAGCGGGTTGGTCACCGAGGAAGTTTAAGACTAATCCTCTTATACCGTGTAAATGAGATAAACCTGTGCCCAGCCATTAGGGTGAATAAAATGGCCGCAAAAGAGGTATTTGGGTGGAGCCAACATATTTTAAATTGGAACCGTTTTTTCGTGCACTGTCGTGCACAAGTGTGCGTCTCCAATATTCTCTAAATTTTTCTGACTTTCAGCCTTATTGAAGTCCTCACGATGAATATAAAATGTTTCCAGTTACTCTAATTTAATCTCATACAGTCATGTATAAGTCCACATAGCATTTCCTTTTCCATTTCCCGATGTATCCAAGTAGAAGGTACAATCTCCCGTTCGTTCTACCGCGATGTGCTCTCAGTGTTCATAGACAGATCTAAGCGTGTAGAAGTGGGCAGAAATCGTTCGTTACCGCAGAGAACGCGATGCGCTGATACACGGCAAGTTCGAATCTCTATCAGTTTTTATGATCGGCAACTTTTTGCTCGAGTCTAAAGGTCACGCGCTAGCGGCTAAATCAACATCGCCTTAACTCTGCCGCCACGATAAATACCGTCGACGATAACCGACCGATATTCTCATAAAATATACTGCAGCCCTTAACAATGCTAGTCGAACCGAACAAAAAGAGCAAAAGATGTAAAATCTTCAGTAAATAATTTTCTGCCGGCAATATTGTTTCATATTTTCTTTAATTTCTCTTCGCCTTTAATCTTATAAATAAGAATTACACTTTCTTATACTGCTAAGTAGTAAGTAGACTTATTATTATGAGATAGGCTTTAAGGGCCCGTAGGCAACTAGCCACCATATGCCATCATGTCGCGCTCACTGACCAATAAGAACAAGGCTATCGTGCGCGGCGATTGAGCGTTTTGTTACTTTTTTCGAAAAGCAAATACACTACGGAAAAAATTACGCTATAAAGAGTTTAATACATTAAAACATATTTCAAATTACTGCAAAACATAACATAGTTGTCACTCAAAATTCTGAGATCTTACGAATGAAAGATTTTTTCTGAAGCTATTTTTGCTATTTTTTCTGTGTTTCTAGAAGGCTTTCAACAATTCTTCCCGATAAAGAGTTTATAATGGAACCTTATCTATTCACTGTATTTTTTTTAATGCTTCAAGTATTTCTGGGTACTTCCTATTTCGCGATGAAAAATTGGACGATTTAGACAATATAGCTATAGCCTACGGCGGCTTAAGTACTCCTTAAAGAAAATCAAGGATCTACGAGTATCATTTAAAAATAATAAAGTTTTACTTGCAAATTATACTTACTCTTACATAACAACATTTTGAAAACTTTCGAAATGTTGTTTAACGACCGCGGTAATTTTAAAAGTATTACTCATACATGCTTGCTTCTATTCCAATCAGAACGCAAACCAACTAGCCAACTATATCATATAACCATACATAGTTATAAGATTTATAAACTAGATAAAAAATAAACCTTCATCGATCTTCACAAAAATATTCAGGCTGACAAGGATTTGAACCTGGATTTCCAGACCGACTGAATATCACGATAAAGTCTAGTTCCGAGAATCAGTAGAAAAAAATGTCCACTTATTTTGACCAAAAAAGCCACAAACTTATTACTTAAAAAAAAAATTAAATTTTCATTAGAGATAGATATTTCCAATTTAACTGTGCTTATAGATTATGTTATTTATTAAAAAAATTAAAACCTCTGTTATGATTATTTTACAAGGTAAACTTTTACACGGTAAATTGACTGCAATGGGTTAGAAGTTGGGTGTCAACAACATATGGATGTTCCGAGGGAGTCCGGAAGATGTGGCGGATACGTATCGGGGCAGGAGGGATTAGGGAAGCCAGTTCATCGGAGCAACGGCGATAGCAGTACCTATAAAACAGACCAATGGAACCGATTTTTCTCCTGTGATGCAACGATTCAAGTCCGTCAGTGAGCTTGGGATCACCAATTAGTCGGATGGCCCGGCGCTGGATAGAGTCCAAAGACCCTAATAAATAAAGGGGGCATCCTTCCCATATATGACTGCAATACTCCATCACCGGGCGAAGTTAACCTTTGTAAAGCATAAAGAGTTGCTGTTCTGTGGCTAAACACAAATAAACGCGGACTCTTTTATTTGTGGAATAGAATCGAGATGTAATTTTTGTAGCATTTCAGGCATTCATTGGTTAAGTATTTACCGGTACAGTGCTTAAGCGATCAGCATCTACAGCAACTGCTCTAAATGTTACAGAAATTAGGTATCATCTCATTTTCAATATTATAAAGTATAATTAGTTGAGTTGAACGCCTTAGCCTCCGCGCCGTTGAATGACTATAGTTCCCATGCTTAAGCATCTAATAATGTAGAATCAGTATTGACATTTAGAGCGATCCAGTTCCAACGCCGGCATCGTAACTGTCTTCCGCGACATCTCTAGGTTAATTGCTGAATCTGATATGTCGCACGACCACAGAGCAATTACCCACATCCAGGCCAGAATGAACCTTGTTTATCACCAATACGTCAATGCCGGCACTATCTAACTCCTTCTAGTTCTCGTTATTCCAGTTCTCAGATTGAAAGCTAACCCTCGGACTCACGGTCGCTAATTCAACGCTTCCACAATGACTTCATTCTTCACTGCTGATAGTAGCTTAATTATTCTGTCATAAGGCTGATATTTATGACTCCAGAAGGTGTGCGAATTTGAATTGTCTAATACAGTAATTAGGGGTTATATTGCATCACGTCTGGTGCTGCGCTTTCTCCGCTTGGAAGACTCGCGCCGTCTTGTGATTTCTCGTCGCGCTTGTGACGCGATTGGAAAATCGGATCGGTATCGGGGAGATTCTTATCTCGCCGATCGTGTGTATTGTGTTTTTATTGCAGTGTTTCTACCTGTCTCATCCATAATTGACCACTTTTTCCATCTGTCAAGAACTGACAAATCCATTTATAGTTGTCTGCACCCCGCAAGTGGACAAAATTAAACATAAATTGCTTTTATACTTAATCTTGCTGCACGTGTCAGGCAGGAGTTCTCCCCCACGGTTAAGATCGAATACATCAGGAGATGCTTTAATTTTTCAGTATTTCAGTAAGGCACGCTCCAGGCTGGAAAGACGTGGTACTGTGATACTTTGGAATGAGTGTGGCAGTGTTGCTTAGTCATTTTCTTCTGTCAGAATTTTTTTGCGTATTTTCTTCTTTAGATATGGCTTGAATATGACTTTTTCATTGTACATTAAAATTTAATTGCTTTTGTAGTCGGTTATTTATTGTAAATACTTGAGCAAAGTGCTATTGCAAAGTAATGTAATTAAATTCAAGCTCAATAAGCGGGGAATGACTACTTGTTATGGCCGTGCAACCAATGTGATTTATGAGGGAGTAATCAAACAATAAATTCATGTCACTCAGGTCTACGAGGAGTATTCTAAAAATGGAAAATTAGCCCATAAATCATGAAGCTGTTAATAGATTCAGTATAGGCAGTGCTGGCAATTTGTTATTCAAATTATGCAGTTTGTCCGAGTACCAGCGAACAGCATTGCCAACGGCGTCACTTACCAAAACAAACATGACTTTGACAAGTCGCTGACAGCGCAAAGGAAAAATACTAGAAACCAGTAGGTATCTTCGGATAGATCTCGGCAGATATAAGTAACGGGTAAATAAATTGAATTCGAAAGAACAACTACTGAGAACCTGTATTAATATTAATTTGCTGAAACTGAAACATTGAAGATACCTAGAAGGAACAAACGAATTTAAAGACACACATGAATACATATAGATGAATGAAATAATGGTAAGAATGTGGAAGGAAGGGTTGAACGGACCCGTTCAACTCTTCCATACTCCATTCCTAGGCGAACATTGCAGGATCAAATTGGTAACCTTTTATAAAATAGAACCACTACTCGACACGCATGTATGAAACGATATTTGACATTGGATAAATAAAGCAAATTACATATGTATGACAGACGCGAGTCAAATGACGTTCGATTGCTTTGCCATACACCTCCGGGAATGCTTCGTGATGGTATTATTGATGTATCCATAATAAATCATAAACAAGAAAATATCCAGTTAAATATGGGACAATAGTTTCCCCTATCAGTATCATCGAGCGCAGATAGACAGGTATCCTCCTGATGAATGAAATAATAGTAAAAATGTGGAAGGAAGGGTTGAACAGACCCGTTCAACTCTTCGATACTCCATTCCTAGGCGAACATTGCAGGATCAAATTGGTAAACTTTTATAAAACAGAACCACTAATCGACGCGAATGTATGAAGCGATATTTGACATTGGATACATACATACATACTTATCACTCACGCTGAATCCCGACAATCGGGGTAAGCAGAACAATAGGTTTTGTGCTGCAAGAACTCCGGTAAGATACAGCACAACACCGACCAGCACATTTCGCAAGTTATTCAGACAATATCAAGCAGCATGTAAGGCACGAAGACCCACCTACTGCATGAATGGCTAGAAGTACCGTGCCAAGGTGAGAGGTGGCGAGCCTGTCGCCCTTTAACACTTCTTCTCCTTATCCCTTAGTCGCCTTTTACGATATGCATGGGTAGAAATGCAGTGGGGTTATTCTTTTAAGTACCGGCCCCACACGGTGATTCGTGATGGTATTATTGATATAACCATAATAAATCATAAACAAGAAAATATCCAGTAAAGTAAACGGAAAATAGTTTCCCCTATCAGTATCATCGCGTGCAGATAGACAGATATCACTCCTCCTGTAATTAACTAAAAACGAACTAGTATACTGCCTCAGTAAGACTTGCGTGTACCTAACCGTAACACTTTAACGGTCGCTGTGACAGTCTTGAAATATGACACTATCAGTGCTAGAACCTCGTACTGCGGATGTACGCGATAATCTATCATATCTAGGTAGAGGATTGATAGTCAGGGTTTGGAGAATGTGAAGGCATTGATTGATTTCGGAGTAATTGCGGAACATCTCTGGTAGTTGTATTTTCTCTTTGTACATTGACTTATATTTCTTCGATACTAGTTTTCTTCATACGTTTGTTAAAATTTCGATTTATAGTTTTACAGGTGTATGTACCTACATAATATGTTATTATTTCATTATTTTGTTATTATCACGAATTAGATTCTATGAATTACAAATCCATTACATTTCGTCGTGGAACGTCAGCTCAAAATATTTAATTATTTTTCTAAATTTTCTTCAATGCACATGTAAACAGGATTCAATTAGGACTCGGCTATGCACTATGTAATAGAAGCGCATATTGACAAAGACGCCATAGACGCTAAGGAACCGGTGCATGTTAGAGGGTCAAAAGGAGACACGCTGGATTATTATTAATGCATTTCTAAACGACTTCGTGTAGCCACTAGTGAGCTTCCTCAGCATACGCAGATTGTAAATTGTGCATTTTCATTTGTATCGTGTGCATCTACAACCTCTGGTAGCAGTACATTTATTGTGTTTTGAATAGCAATCACTAACTTTTAAGGGAGGAGCGATTCGAGAACTCATTGTCTGTGTTTAATTCGCATTGTCTAATAGATTTTATTTTTGTTTCAGGTAAAATCATGCAGACCAGTGCACTTTGGTAAATATCGACTACACAAAGCATGATCACATTTAAAAACAAGTGTGAAAGTGTTCACATGCCGAGGGTCCCGTCGATTGTTGCTTCGTTATCGTCATACTACTTTCATTCAACATCCATTTTGCTTACTACCATCTTAATTATTATTTTGCCATTTAATACAAAATTGGCATTTTGACCCTTTAGAAATCGAAGGTTTTCTCAAATCTATGAAATTTAGCACAAAAATAATTAGCAACTACATAAGCGTACCTATACTCTTATTTTTTTTCAAAATTTTCAAACAGTTACTAATGGGAGAACAATTCGGGACAAAATTGCAGTTTTTTATCGACTTTTTAACGTCATTTTGGGGTACCCTGTACTTTCTACCAGACAATTAGACAAATTTATCTTTGTTCTGTGTGCGGGCAAGAATTCCGCGTCTTTTGGCGTTCGTTGCATCGAAATCAGTTCAGTACATCTGGAGATATCTGCGTGTGACCGACAGACACACGGACAGACAACAGAGCGATCACATAATGATCCCTTTTTTCGCGTTTTGCGACGGGACCCTAAAAAATGCTCAAATCGTCGATTGTACATTTCGAAAGACACTGAATCATATTGTTGAGACCGCATTACCATAAAATAAGCGGTTTTTTAGTTATAATCGAATGAAGACAGGCATATTTATATCCATTGATTATAACATTTTATCTTAAAAGTAAAAGTATCTCGTTGTAAAATGTCGGGGAAAAAAGCCATGGAAATTGTATTGCTATTAACTCAGATTCCTCTGCTACACCCTCCCGGTCTTAAAGCACGCGTACTTAAAGGTTTATTTAGCGGTGAGATAGGGCGCGGCGGGCTTCTAAACATATACGTTGAGTAGAGTTGATAGTGTGGATAGGACTTAAGTAAACTTAAAGTAGGGCGGAGTAGGGGAAGAGGATGGGGGGGGGGGAGGAACGAGATGCGACGCAATAATGATCTTAGAGTTTACTTGGGCGGAATCTGTCAAATCTAATATTAGCTCAAGTATAACCATTATTCTCTAGTTTCTTACAGAGACCCCTTTCTCACACCTGACTTACAAATAAGTTGTTGAAAAAGGTATTTATTATTCAATAGCAGCGCCGCGGCTCAAACGCCCGCGACAATATATTTGCTCACTGCTCGGACCCCCGAAGGAAAACCACGATGGCATATACCCTAAAACCACTAACAGTTATTACGGAATAAGACAGCGATTAATATTTAATTGAGTCTTTCTTGAGTTATATATAAGCGAACCTAGAATCGCGACAGCGCATACGTACTTGTAATGTAGGTAGTTACAAATTTTCTGCATTACGAGCTGGATAATTAAATCTCGGTGTAACTAAATTAATCCACAGCCTTTTAAGGCGTTGTTACATACATACATACATCCACCTTCGCACTACGCGTACTGGGCAGGGATTGTATCCCTACACGATGGACCTACCGCGGATGCGTACGAATCAGTCCTGCAGATCTTTCGTCTACAGGACCGGTAAACTCTGGAACTCTCTCCCTGCCCACATATTTCCCTCCATGTATGGTCTCGAGTCCTTCAAGAGGGGCGTGAATAGGCAATTGTCAGGCCGGCATGGCATTCGCAACCCCCGCTAAGAATCGAATGTCCATGGGCGTCGTTAGTCTCCTTCCGGGTGGCTCGGTGCCATATGTCGCGCCCTCAATAAAAAAAAACGTATCACTGACGCTGAATCCCGGAAATCGGGGAAAGAAGAGCAATCGGTGTTGTACTGCAAGAACTCCAGCAAATTACAGCACAACACCGACCACCACATTTCTCAAGGTATTCGGAAAAGATATTAAGCAGCATGCAAGGCACGAAGACTCACCTACCCCCCTACCCTGAGTTGTTCTTTAGATTAAACTGAACTACTACTTTGGTGAAGGAAAACACCGTGAGAAAACCTATATACTAACAATACGAATGTGTTGTAGTCTATAAACGTTGACTGGAAGAAATCCGGCAAAAAGTCCGTCTTCTGTTAAGCAGAAAAGTCTATATTTATTTATTTATTTATTTTTACTTTTGTTCTAAATTTCTGGAATTTTGAGAAAATAAAATCAATTTGCATTTTTAAAAGCATTTTGATGTTAGGATTTTGCAAAAATGTATAAATAAAAAATTTTTTTCAGATTGTTTTTACCATTTTTGTTTAAGCCGCTGTGAGGCTGTCGTTTAATTTAATTACACTTCGTATAATGTCAGACGTTCAAAGCAAAGACTTCTAAATCAAAGTTAAATACACTCCAAAGGTCCTGCAAGCTAACGAATAATCGTCCGTGCCTTCAATCTCTTTTAATGAAGCTTTTTAAAATATTTTCCATCAAGTTTGCAGAGGGGGGCATAGCTACTAATGAAATTAGAGACCCATTTAGGATCATTCCACGACTAAATATCCATTTAGGGATCGGGACGGGGCGGGAGTCGGCAAGGGGGTCTGTTAGGGCGGGTTTACACTTGGGGCGAAGTTTATACCTGCTTAGCTTATATTGTTTATTTTATATGCGTTAATTTTTTTTTTATTTGGGTACTGGTGCTCTTTTTTTAAAAGATTTTTTTCATAAACTGTGGGTAGGTGCTGTGTTTATTTTAATTTTATTCAGTAATCATAGAGTACATGCAGTTATAATCCTATTATATAAAGCAGAAAATCTGTAACTATGTAACAGACTTATGTATACACCGCGCTGTTCGCAGGCGTAAAAAACCATTGGCATCCGTGCCGCTGGCCCTGCTCGTTCAAGATACATTTAAATTGAATAATTGAGTATGGCAGACGAAGCATGAAAGCAGAATAAATGCTGTGGAAATGTGCGCGTTGAAGAGTATGTGTGTGTCACAATAAGAGAGAAGAGTCACAATGAAAGACAGATTGAGAAATGTGAAATACGAGAGCGTTATGAAGTCTGCAAGAACATATAGTGACCAGAATTGAGAAAATAATGCTTCGGTGGTTTGGGCATGTTGGAAGAATTAATGAAAGAAGACTAATGAAAGAATTTTTTGGAAACAGAATACTCCATATGAAAAAGTCAAAAAGAAACAGATACTCTATATGATGTAAAGGTTATGGATGTTAAAAAGAAACAGATACTCTATATGATATGAAGGTTATGGATGTTAAAAAGAAACAGAACTCTATATGATGTAAAGGTTATGGATGTTAAAAAGAAACAGAACTCTATATGATGTAAAGGTTATGGATGTTAAAAAGAAATAGATACTCTATATGATATGAAGGTTATGGATGTTAAAAAGAAACAGAACTCTATATGATGTAAAGGTCATGGATGTTAAAAAGAAATAGGTACTCTATATGATGTAAAGGTTATGGATGTTAAAAAGAAACAGATACCTACTCTATATGATGTAAAGTTTATGAATGTCAAAAAGAAACAGATACTCTATATGATGTAAAGGTTATGGATGTTAAAAAGAAATAAATACTCTATGTAAAGGTTATAGATGTTAAAAAGAAACAGATACTCTATATGATGTAAAGTTTACGGATGTTAAAAAGAAACAGATACTCTGTATGATATGAAGGTTACGGGTGTTAAAAATAAACAGCGTACATTGCTTAAGTAAATGGCGGGCCTAACGTAGCGAAGCCACGAGCGGGTAATGCAATTTGTGAACTAACCGTGTGTTTGTGCCCGAGAAGCGATCCATTAAAATTTCAGAGCGGACGTAATTTGGTTATTGCTCCGTTTTTAATGAAAGCCGACGGCGCTTGTCGGCAGACGTAACGTGATTATGACAGGACAACTCGTGACTAGTGACTCGTGACTCGTGTCATCGTGACGGTCACCCTGATGCTGTTAGTCACCGAGGCGGTGAGGCGGTGTCGGTTTCCGAGGAATTGATTGAAATAGATGGCAAGATTTTAACGCCTGAAAAAAATTATTCTAAAATTATTATCAATAAAATTGTGTTTTTATGTTGTGTCTGCTAAATTTCCATCGACGCTGCATTAGGTCGTACCTACCGTATAAAAAACTGTAACGAAATTAAGAAAAACTTAATTTATTTGTTGATTTGAGAATTCCACACCTAAATATAGGTATATTAATCTGTATTAAAACAGCAATATTAATTTATGAAAACCCAGAATAGAATTCCGTCTGTATACAAATCATTCAAATGAATACTCTACATAATGTAAAGTCAAGAGCTAAATGCAATGAGTAAAAAAAAATCGGCCTAGTGCGAGTCGGACTCGCACACGAAGGGTTCCGTATAAAAGAACCAGAGAGGTATATGTTGTTATAGATGCCATAGTAATACACGCTCTGTGTAAATTAGACATACATACATATACGTACATATCACTCACGCTGAATTCATACAATCGGGGTAAGCAGAGCAATCGGTGTTGTGGTACAAGAACTCCGGTAAATTACAGCACAACACCGACCACCACATTTCGCAAGGCATTCTGACAAGATATCAAGCAGCATGTAAGGCACGAAAACCCACTTACTGCATGATTCGGTGGAAGTACCATACCAAGGTGACAGGTGGCGAGCCTGACGCCCTTTAGGACGGCATATTGTCCTTATCCCTTAGTCGCCTTTTACCACATGCATGGGATGGGAAGAGATGCAGTGGGGTCATTCTTTTAAGTGTCGGCCCCAGACGGTACTGTACCGACCCCACACGGTACCGATAGATTTTAGAAAATTAGACTTTTGCATATATTACCATTATTAAGATCGCACAAAGAACCCCGAAAACCACGTTCTTGCATGGGAACCCCCTATAATTTTTAAGTTTATTTTGTCTGTATTATTTGATTTTATAGCGGCCATACACACTTTGTGTAATTTGAAGTGTTTATTACGGCTCCACAGATAAAGTCCCGTGACAGACAGTACGACGGACAGACAGCGAAGGCTAGTAATAGGGTTCCATTGACATCCATTAATTCAAAATTACCACACTAATTTCTAATAGTGGAGGTTAAATAAGCACATGTAAAAAATTTTGAAGTTTTCAGGGGAGAGTTTTTCTAATTAAAATTAATTCATATATTGTAATTAAATTTCAGAATTAGTCAAATATTGCCAATACAAACTCGTATAACCATTTACAAATACATTCTGCAAAATTTCAAGTTTTCTTTACTTTCAACCACTTATGCCATTTTTTTATTGTACTATCACAGTAAGCATTCTTTTTGTTTTGGTATAAACAGCATAATGATGATTTATGCCTGTTGTACCACCACAGATATTAAAGCGCTTCCTTGGAAAGGCGGTACAAACGGCATAAGTCATGCGACATGTGCCTGTACAACCAACACATTGATTTAAAAATTTAGTTATGCCTTTGGAGTCACAAGAAGTAACATAGAGAATTGGTTTATGCCCGTTTTACCATTGTGCGGGATGGTTTTTGGTTAATTTTTCTGTCTCAATAAGTCACTATTAGATTATAGCTGACATAATAAATAAATAAAAAAAATTAATATATAAATAAGCCTTGTATTTTTTGTTAGAATATAAGTGAACATGAGAAGAATATAATCAGTTTCAGTATAATATATTCAGTTAGAATATTACAGTATTATAGTATTTTACAGAATAAGTTTTTAAATTTATAGTATTCTATTTAGTAAGAGATTAAGTAATTTTTATAAAGTAGTATAAGTATGATGATAAAAGTAGGTATGTATTCTAATTATCG
>WYDE02250761.1:0-13950 GCA_009867175.2 Adela reaumurella
AGGTTGACTGGAAGAGATTGCCTCCGGCAATAAGTCCGCCTTTTGCTAAGCAGAAAAGTCTATATTTATTTATTTATAAAAATAAAAATTTGGTAGATTTTTGTAATTTAAAATATCTACAGATTTATTTATGCACAATACTGTACGTTAACTGCATTAATGGCTTGCCTCACGTCCATTTGATGCCAATTATAGGATGTACGTAATTAGACAAACACAGGGTAATTCACGATTAAAACATTCAGTTGATGTTTTAAAAAATAATATTTATTCTCATTCTTCTCCCCTTATCCGCTATTAACACAATCATGTCTCACATCTTATACTCGGACACCGCCATAAATGTCTAAAAATTATATTTCGCCTTAAATGTACAATTAAATCACAATTCATGTCAAAATGCAGCTTATTTACAACAGTATAGTATAATGAATTGTTCAAAAAATTCAACATTTTTTAACTTTTGTATTTTATGAAAACAGAATAGAATATAACACGTAGGTATCTATTTTCTATGATATTGCTAACAAAATATGAAAGAATGATTTAAGCAAGTAGGTACCTATTACAAAAATAATACGTTATTTACAAATCTTACTACAATAATTTGAACAAAGAAAAACACCAATTTATATTTTCGTACACTTGTACCACCTGTCCTGATTTTCCTTGAGAGTTTCTGAAATCTGTTGTTTGGAAAATTAACTAATATTTGGTACTTAATATAAAGATCGAAATAAAATCAATATAATAATGAAAACAAAAACTTATGACTATCGAGATTATTTGGAATTATAATTAGCTTGAGATCTTTCGTTCATAAAATTATTCTAAGTCTATTGGGGTACAAAATATAAAAAATAAAATAAAAACTTAGGATATTTACCATTAAATTAACTAGAAGAGAGATCAAATTCATTTCAAAATAATCCTCAAAATATTTTGTAGTCGGAGCCATCTTAAATCAAATTCTACCACTTCGAATTATGTACAAGTCCAAAATTTTGTTTCCTTTCATTTTGAATTTTTCTAATCAAATTTTTACTAAAATAATTTACTAACTCTTCTGAATTTGGCCGAATTATTTTACTATAAAAGTGGAACTTATTCGCACGTGAGACAGTAAGTAATCGTTGAATCGAATAAAACTAAACGATTAAGTATTTCGTATAAATAATATGGCAGTTTAGTAAAAGCGAGAAAATACAATTATCATCATCGTCTACCTAGCCAGGTAGTAAGTATACAAAAGGGAATATTTAAACATGAGAATGGCGGCTTTTGTAGCAAACTTCACTCAATTATGGCGACACCAGAGTACCCGCAAAAATTAGCAGCGAGTTAAAGCCAAGGATGTTAAAAAAATATACAGATAGCAAAAATACGGACCACCATTTACAAATTAAGTGCAGTTTGACACATCACAATCGATCGCCGGAAAATTTCACAAAAAATTTGGATGGACTTACAAAATTACATAACACATGTCCCGATCTGCTTAGCAGCATCGCCGTTAACAAATAAATACTCAACAACGACTTATCTGATGGCGTTGAACGCGGAGGACGCGAGCGACACTTTGATAATGGCCACCACCATCACGAGGTTCACGATGTAGGTCGAATTGCATCTTAAGTGGTAAGGTGGTGCGTTGTTTGCGTCCGTGTCTCGGGGGCACTCACCTCGCGAGCGGTCTGGTCTGTCGGGCTGTGCTGTGGCCGCGGCGCCGGGCGGCGCACCCGTCGCGCCGTCTGGAGGCTGTCGCGACACCAGGATGTGACACAGCACGTCGTACAGCTCCGCCAGCAGTCGGTTCAGCCGCGAGTAGCTCTCCTCGGTCGCCTCGCGCTCGCTGGGCAAGTTGAACGCTATAGCCATCTCTCCTGGTCTACAGTCCTCGCACGGTGAACTCTACTCGACGCTTTTCTACGTAAAAAGCGCGGGCAGATCCGGTGCGTCACTCTATGCATATGCAAAGTTTTGTCGTTTCGCCGCCAAACTTCTCCGGGTCCTCGAGATCTATGCGAAAACACAGGCCGATTCAGTCTTTCTCTCCGCGCGAATGTTTAAATCCGGTAAAAATTTGGTCACAAAATTCTCAGTCCCGATCAGTCTTTCCGATTAGAATGGCACGCTCCGGAACACACTTTTAGATTTTTCCGAAAAATTACAACGCTGAGCACAGTTCTTCTCACTCGTGTCTTTTCCGAAAATCACTTTATTTACAAATCGTCAAATGCACGACCGAAACCTTCGCAAAAGTCCGCAAAGTTTTTGAACTGCTTCGGTGTCACGAGTGCACTGAGATAACGACTAACTCGAAGTGCGGTCATTTATTATGTGCCGAGTAAGTAAGTAAACAAGTCGCGTACACCGAAGTTCGCGCTCCGACGCTCTCGATGCACACGTGCGTCGGCCGCGGAAGCGAGAATTGTAATAAGGGATAATACTCAACTCGCGGCACAGCACATCACTACCGCGTCCGACCCCACAGTTGTATGTGTGAGCTGCACTCTTGTACGCACGCACCAATACAACCGAAAAACATTTGATTATAAATAGTGGAACGCACGGTAGCACGTTCCCTTCGAGCGTATGCACTTTGTCCTGCGACCTACGTCGACTAACTCTCTCTCACTTCTCCCCACTGATCAGCTATATCTCCGTCGCACGTCTACGAAGCTTCGCTTGATCCTGAACTTTAAAATCGAGTTCTAGCTGTGTCGTTATTCACATCTGATTCACCCTCGTGCGGGTCTGTCATAAGGCGAAAAGAGATGGCGTCGTCGCGAGGGTTGGAGCTCTCGGTTGAAAAAGCGCGGCAAACGGAATGGGCCAATGGGATGGGAGATTTGATGTGGGGTGATGTGACGTCACAGGGTGCTGTGGTGGGGTGGGACGAGGGTGATAGCCTCGACGCGACGCGTTCACTTGGTCGCAGAACGGCTACCGGTGTTGATCAGAGCGCGGCTCGCGATAACTTAAATAAAACAAAACACTCGTGCAAACCAGTCGCGCCAGTTCCTACGTATAGCGATTCTGTTCTGACACTCTTTTAACGACTCTTTGTTCTTGCAGATAGATGCATTACGTACATATCATAAAACGCGACAGGTTTAGTTTTATGCATTCGCGTGGTGCTGTAGTGGATTCGGCAAGTTTTATTTCTGTAATTTCGTAATGGCATCGTTTAGTGTTAGCGCTATAAACGTTTTACGGTAACATTTCTATATGTGGTGTTTTCCGATTTATCGCGGTTTTCTTTGGAAGTGAAACGGTATTGAGTATTGCGTCGCATTTTTTTTTAATTTGTGTGGCTTTTGAATGTCTTTTTTATCACTTAGTTAGATAAACAATTTTCTCCTTTAATAGCGTAAAAATATGCTTTTGAACCGTGAACAATTTATAAAATGTTTATCTCAAGCTTTAAACTCAAAGTTTAGCCAACATCAAATTTCGTCATGCGGGTAATAAAAAATATCTAGGTGCCAATTATTTTCTTATAAAATTTTCTGGGATGCTGAGATGGTTCTGATTATGCCAATACGCCAAATTTTCATGTATTTCAGCTATGGAGAAGTGGATGAGGTACAGAGTTAAGTTGGTATGTCAAATTTTGTATGTAAATAATAAGTATACCACATTAAACATTAGGACTCTACCTTTCTTTCTTCTAAGGAAAGCGATATTACGCTGTACATGTGTACATATTTTGAAATTAATTAAGGATATTTATGTGTTTTTTTTTTAAATTGTGAATAGATCGATATTGACAAACTCTACCAATTTTTAAAAGGTGTTCCGAACCACGTTAGTATATTGTATACTTCACAATAAGCATTAAATAACCTTTTGTAATTATCTACGTATAATTACTAGGTAAGTACAACAAATACTTATTTTTAGTCTATCAGGATTCCTCACGATCTTTTTTTTCACGGAGTTTAGTGTTTAGTACTTTTTGCACATCTTATCGTCAGCGTTTAACCGTCCACTGCTGGACATATGTTTCTCCAATTTGTTTTCACCATCTGGTACTCTGCAGCACGAAATTTTTTTAACAATTTGATAACAGTTTAAAATCCTGGATATTTTTGTAGCTTACAAGGTGGATCCGAAGTCGAACAACTCTATCTCATACACTTGTATAGAAACTTAAAAGCTCACTCAAGTTCGCAGAATGGTGTCCGGATGATTCGGCTGATGTAAGTAGGTCAGTGTTACGAATTACGATCGAGATCACGCATGACGACGATGACTAATCCGTTGCGACAAGCTAAGCTGCGAAATGCCGTGACAATGTATCATCCACAAACTTTGTTTATTTTTAATATCACGAAGTCATTCGGCAGTTTGAAGAGCATCTGAGCAAAAGCGATGAACCAATTAACGTTTGGGGTATAGCGTTGCCAAATTAAATTTTTGAAAATTAGCCAAAGCGTAGAAAAGCGCTAAATAGAAGTGAGAAAAACGTACCTTTACAGTATATACCATATTGAATCACTACCACACATTAAACATAAATAAAAAAAACACAATAATTGTTTATGTCATTGTCGAATTTTTGCTTGCCAACATCATCTCAGAGTTGGAGTTTGGGGTATTCCCGTTTCTAGATGGACCATAGACAAGCAATATGCTGCCACAATGTAAAAGTTTTGCTTTTTCTTTTAATCCACCTACTCATTGTGACAGATTTGCATGATAAAATGGGTCCATTATACTGGAGCTAAACCTGAGCTGGAAACGGGCAAAAAAGCGATAAAAGTTAAATGCTTTTTTTTAGAGATGACGGACAACATTTAGAACTAAATCTAGCCCTAAAGAGCTGACTTGGCAACACTGATTACATGATACATGTTTTGCTCACTAATTTGCAAAACCCATAAAAGCCGAAAAACTAGCAATTTCTCAAACTTCTTAGCCCATATTGACGCAAAATATGGCTAAGTTTCATAGGACGTGATTTTCGTTAAATTATCTGGGGTGTCAAACTGGGGGTGTCATATAGAGCGTCCTCACAAACGGGAGGTGCGGGTTCTATCCTCACTGGGAGCACAATATTTGTAATTTTAGTTGTTTATTTGAGCTAAAATAGCTTCAGACTTTCCGGTGAAGGAAAATCGTGAGTAAACCCAATTCCGAGACGGTTTCGTACCGTAGAAGTGTATAACTGAATCCTCTCACATCATGTAAATGAGAGAGGCCTGAACGTAGCAGTGGGGCGAATAAAACGGCTGCAAAGGAATCCTTCCTTTGCAGCCGGGTATCAAACCAATCATAAATTACGACGGGTAGTTTATGCTCTAATTTCCTGCTTTCACACCTCGAACAAAATTGGAATAAAATTGTCTGTGTTGGATAATAAATAGTTAAAAATGTATGAATTATTGTATTGACTGTACATATATGAAATATGTACATATATGAATATGAAGCGAACGTTGAAGAATGGATCGTACGGGGCAGCCCTAAGCGAACATACCATGACTAAATAAGTATTTAATATATAAGGAAAGGGAAATTCTAAATAAGTAACCTATACGGAAAGGGAAATTTTCGCCGTATTAAGTCGCCGTTGGCAGTCAAATTGTCAAAATCGTCCAATTTTTTATCGCGTAATATGAAGTAACCAGAAATACTTGAAGCATAAAAAAAATACAGTGAGTAGAGTAGGTTATATTATAAACTCTTTATCGAACAAAATTTTTGAAAATGTTCTAGAAACACAGATAAAAAATAGCAAAATAGCTTTGGAAATATATCTTTCATTCGCAAGATTTCAGAATTTTGAGTGGCAAGTATCACATTTTTGCAGTCATTTAAAAGATATTTTTATGTATTAATTAAACTCTTTATCGCGTACTTTTTCCGTAGAGTATTTGTTTTTTGAGAAATTTAAGGAAAACTGGAAAAAAGTAACAAAACGCGCGACCGCCGCGTACGATAGCCTTGTTTTTATTGGTCAGTGAGTGCGACATGGTGGCATTTGGTGGCTAGGTGCCGACGGGTCCTTAAGCGATGTATGAGGGTGGATGTGGAAAAGCATGTATGTCAGGAACTTGTCAAATGGCGCTCAATTGTCTCTGCGTACCCCTCCGTGCGGAATAGGCTTGATGGAATGTGATTTATAAGCTGTAGAGTCTGATTTAATATTATGTAATTTTTTTTATTCTGTGTGTGTACCTGAGGTGTTGAATTTCAGTGTGAAATAAACATAACTGGATAAGGGCAATTGTAGGACTCGCGCCGTAAGGGTTCCGCACACATGTAATTAAATATCAGATTTTTTACGTTGAGGGGCTCTATCTTCCACCATTACATAAAATATATTGTTTTCATTGTGACAGTTCGAAGTAGAAAAAAATTAGCTATCTCCCTAAAATATTTGTTAATCTGTGTTAAACAAAATTCCCGAGTCTTAGCTTTATTGGACACAACAATAGAAATGTATTCGGAGACCCACCGGTGGGGCTCCTTGGTGGGTCCTCGAAGACGAAGTGGAAATTTCATCCATTTAGGGAATCGAAAGTCTCTACGATTTTTGTCTGTTTTCGATACCGATTTCTGAAACCGACACCGACGGAAAAATAATTCAATATATTTTATGTGATATAACTAAATTTTTATAGAACTATAAATTAATGATTTACGGATTAGATTCTTTACGTGTGCTGTTATGCCTTGCATTTGCCAGATTTCGTGATTCCAGATCAACGATCAGGGTTACCCCCCTATAAGTTTTAAATGATAATAAATATTGATGATAATGATAATGTTAATAATGATAATAAGTGATAATTAAGATAGCTTGATTCAATCTCGTACCAAGTTCTCTGAACTTTGTCAGAGAACTTGATACTTCAGGTTTAAAGTATAGGTATTTTAATATTTCAGGTATAAAGAGCCCTTGAAGGGCTTTATACCTGAAATATTAAATTATTTTTTATTATGTGCAGTTAGAATATGTATTTTATCAAGCTTAAATTAAGTTATTGTTAATCAAGCTTGACTGTTGTTTAACACTGTAAGCGGTGTCTATTGTGTGGTTACTCTCAATGTTTTTTTTTTATGGAAACTGACACGGAAAGCTACATCACCTAATGCACCAGTTTTCTTGTACCAGAGATGTCGGCCTAAACACATTGGTGAATTATGTAGGTAGGTGCCATGTCAGCACTTCCCTCAATTCCAGCCGGCTACACTGAACTGGACGGCAAACAGAACTATATTTTACAGTCGCTTCGACCGACCTTAATTCAGTGCTGTGGTATCAACCCGGGCGGGTTTAACCCTACCACTATGTAAGGAGAGGGAAGGGACCTACAGTTTAACGTAGAATCCGAACCACGCCCAGGGTCAACGGTCAAGTGGTCACCCGTCCAAGACCTGACCGCGCTCGGCAGTGCTTAACTTCGGTAATCGTATACCGATTATGGCAACCACTGAGCAAGATCTCACAGCATTTAGTAAAGGAAAAAATCTGAAAAGTGATAATTTTATAGTTTTATCATTTTCCGATTACAGAAAAAACACCCATCAAAATATATATAGGGTAAATTGGCACGTAGCAAGGTCCTCAGCATAGGTAAAGGAAAAAATAATAGGTTAAAATAAAACCTTTAATATGCAATTAAAACATTATATCTTTTATGTTAAAATAAGAAGCAAAAATTGCATTCAATTTTGAATTTCGAAAACTGTTAATTTGTTCTTTTGTCTTATCATGTAAAGATCACATTTTGCAAACTCTACTTCCATTGACCTGGAATAATGAAATTGAAGATTGTCTCAGGAAGTTAGGTCTCACAGCCTAAATAATGGAAAAATAGTGAAACCAGAAAATTTTTTCATGTAAAAAAAATTACTTTTCTTAATTTTTGTCTTAGACTAGAAATATTTAATAATATATTTAATTAAAAAGATGGGCTTTCAGAACTCAAAGTAATAGATAAAATATTAATACATACACACATCGTCTTCCCCGGAGGGATAGGCAGAAATAATTAAGTGTCATTTACACGTTCCTGTCATACATCGCTTCATTCATGCTCTTCGGTTAGGGTGCTGCGAGCTTGCCCTTTCCATAAAAGGTTACTTATTTGTTAATGGCATGTTCGTCTAGGGCGGCCCCGTTCGACCCTTCCCAAATAAAATATCTTAAACTCCCTGATGCAGCGGGGCCACATGTACATTCATTTTTTATTAAACGGCTGTACCTGAAACAAAAATAATTTTCGTATTAAAACATCTCTGTAACAGAATCCTAGTGATTATATCTTCCTCAAATTAAGTAGCAATTAGTAAATTGACCAAAATATATTGTCATAGTACATACTTTGTAATATACATACAAATTACAACTATTCTTTTTCTTATAAAATAACAATCAATTTAATTCTTACAGTCCGTGATGCAGCATGGCAACATTTACCTCCAATTCGTCACAAAAACACCAAAATAGTGATGTTACCGACCTCACTCCTCATTCTCTTTTATTCTTATTGGCTCTTCACAAATTGTGTCTGGCCCGAAGTACATTTTGGGGTTATCCGACTTTTAATTTTAATCCGGCGTAGCAGCTACTGGGTTTTGATTTCACGGGTCGAATGGACCGAAACTGATTCGTTTTTATTGTCGTAAGAAGTTCTTTGTTGCTCGAGAAAGTATCGTTCGGATTGACACCGAAGTACGGGAGGTCGCTGAATTCGGTACCTACCTTTCTTAAAATAGTCATTACGCTCGTGGACATTTTATTTACGCAAACGATTACCGATTCTCTCTATTAAATTGTTGTATAATAAATTCTAGTGGTCAGAAAAAAAGTTTTAAAAGTCGCAAATGACCTTAATCAATCATATAATGTATAAAACATAACATATAAAAATAAAAAATTAATATAAAAAAATTATCTTACAGGGTATTTTTTTAATTTATTTTTATGTTCTACCTATTCAGTCGTTCAATAACTACAAGTAATAGTAAGATTCGAGAAAATTTCAGAAATTAGACTGAATTTCAAGTGGTCTTAAAACTTCGTGTGACCACATTCCATTGTCTTTCTACTACTTGTAATACCAGCGAATATCCAGCGAATTAATTGAACGATGGAGTAGAGAAAAAAAAAAGTAAAAAAAAACTACATTGAAAAAAATATTTTTCAACAATTTATTTTAATTTTTGACTTTTCAAACTATAATATGGTAACAGCCATTTGTAACTTTTAAGACTATTTTTTCTGACCACTACAATTTATTACATAACAACTTCGTAGTAAAAATCGGTAACTTTTTGCGTAAGTAAGGAAAATGTCCGCGGGCGTAAGGACTATAATTATTTATCTATATTGTAATCCTTCCAGTGAACAGGTCAGCTTTGGAATGAAGTGTTTCTTCTTACCTGGTATTTCCATGTAAATCTTCACTTAAGTCATCTTCAGTTGAGACCTGATTTCTTTCATCTCAAGATGGTGCGTAAATAAAATTTTAAATAATAATAACACAAATTTTAAGAAGAATAATGAACATTCTTTAAATTCCAATTCTCTGTACGCGTTTTAGCTGTAATATGAGATGTTGTGTGTCAGCCTGTGTCATTCCGATTGTGCTAATATTTAGAAAGAATACGAAAATCGCAAAATTTTGGAAATTCTAGCTCAATCGAAACATCAGATTGATGATTGAACAATCTGTTTTGAAGGAAAACACCGAGCTGATGAAAACATATTAACTAACAACACGAATGTTTTGTAATGCACAAATGTTAACAGGAAGAGACTCTGGTTACAAGTCCGATCATAAAATTGTTCAATTTATTTACGAAGATAATTTTTATTATGTGTATTATATAATAAAATAGTTCACTGAGGTCGGTATAATGGTAATATAATGCTGAATCCACTGCTGAATATGTACTCATCAACAGCGATTATTTACCCACTGCTGGGTGTTAACCTATCGCAAGGCGCGTCACCACACCACACACGCTCTCAGCTCTTCTCTCCGACTATAACATATATAAGGTCGTCGATCCATCTAGCTGGAGGATCGACGACGCTACGTTTGCTTGCCACGTGAACTGCATTCGAGTACACGTCTTCCACAACGATTATTCAGTTCTTATAGGAAGTTGAAAATTGGTGTGTGGTGAGCAGTTGATATGTAGAATCAACCTATAAAATTTCAGCCCGATCGGCGGAACCGTTTAGGAGGAGTAGACGAAGAAAAACGTCCAAAGAAGTTTCTTGCAAGTTCTTCTAAAAAGTTTAAAATTGGTGTGTGGTTAGCCATTGGCACATAGAATGAACCTACAGAATTTCAGCCCGATCGATCTAACCGTTTAGGAAAAAAATCCAGCGAAGTATCTTAACAGTTCTTCTAGGAAGTTCCAAAGTGGTGTGTGGTGAGCTATTGACATATAGAATGAATTTATAAAATTTCAGCTCGATCGGCTGAACCGTTTAGAAGGAGATGTGCGGACAAACAGACATACACCAAAAGTTTTTTGAACCTAGTCGATTACTAAGCTTCGCTTCACTCAGGTAAGTACCTCTCCAATTTTACGCCAATTCTTCCAACGTTACAGAACCCCTCATATGTATGTCATCATCCTACCTTTCGGGTGGCCTTCTACTTAGGTAATCTATGCTTCTACCAATCCTTAGCCTTGTATTTCATAATACCTCCCATCAGTTTCTCTTTAGTCATCCACTGACTACAAGTGCCGCCTACCTACTATTAAACGACAAGTCCGAAAGAGATGCCATGTAGCTTGCTGCAATAAATTATAATCCCCACTGATGGGCACAGATTAGTCAAGCCAGCGACCGTAGAGTTCATTGCATGCAGTGTCAATATATATATATATGGAGCGAATAGATGCCCCTTTGCAAATTTTATATAATAAAACTGATTACTGTAAATCCTAAAAACTAATTCAGTTAAATTTTTACAAGGTAGATAATCTAGACATTAAACAAGTCTGGTCGTAACAGGTTTCGCGATACTCGGGATGGACGTAGAAAAAAAATCAACAAAGTTTCTTGCCAGTTCTTCTAAATTTAAAATTGGTGTGTGGCGACCTATTGACATACAGAACGAACACACACAATTTCAGCTGGACTGAGTTTTAGGAGGATTTGTGCGGACAAACAAACAGACAGAAACCAAAAGTTTTTTGATCCTACTCGAGTTCGCTTGGCTAAAACTTAATGAATTCGAATTTGGTTAAAAGATAAGTTCTAACAGCAGAAAACAGATATAGTACCTACATATAAGATTGCTTGAATCAAATTTCATTACTTCATACGAAATAATGTTAATTGAAACAGAAAAGTAAAAAGAAATGAGACTGAACCTAAAATCTGAAAACATATGTATCTAGTTACCCGAAATTTAGAAATATAGATTTGAAGGGAAGAAGGGGGAAGAAGAAATTTGTAAGGGAGTAACTACAAGAAAAATAACGCTCGATTGAAATACTTTACGATTGTGCATACACAAATATTGTAAAATCTAAGCAGACCAACATGATGCAGGTATGAGACAGAATATCCCATCTACACAAGCAAAAGATATTGCAGAGGCTCTAGATGTGCATGAGATTGTACTGGAACAGAATGCACCTGTTATTTGTAGAATACATAGGAATTACGATGCCCATACTGACCACCGTGATAAGTGATGTACTCTATCGTTGGAAAGAACTTTTACTTTAGGATTATGTTACAGCGTGGGATAGTGAAATTTGTCTTGACGGGCATTCAACTTAAAGGCGCGTAGGAAAGTCTTCTTATCTCTGAAAAAGTAGCCCAAAATAACTAGGTACCTACCTTTAAAGATAAAACGATTATTTGTCATTCGATCGTGCTCTTTTTGTTGTAAAATGGTATCCTTTTCTGTACAAAGTACACGATGAAACAAGCGTCAGTTTTTTTTTATTTTCAAACTTGAAAGACTTCCTATCAAACTTGACGGGGAAGAAAAGATCGAAAAAGTTAAAAAAACTAATGTTTCTATAGAAAATTATAATAATATAGTTTACAACAATACGAGTGTAACTGACATAGACATAGAATTGTTTTATATTTTGCAGTAGATTCCAGCCCTCAGACTGGGTGGGTATTCTCCCGCTTTGTGTAAAACGGTCTGACATCGTTTAGCATATGGATGGTCTAGTCTAGGATGTAGAGAAAAAAATATTACGTGATTTTATTATGAAAATAATTACGCTTGTAGTGTTCCTTATTTTTTCACCATCAATATGTCGGTCTGGCAACTGGGGGCTCTGTTTCAAAAACTGTTAGCTGGATCCGAAAAGTGTTCAAAAGTAAAATGAAGACCTTGATATATAGATAATGGTAAAAAATTCCCAGACGAAAATGATTGAGCTTCTTCAGCCTGTCAGACGACTTTATTATTCCAATAGAATTCACTCGCTTTCACAGGAGCGATTAGATGGATAGGTAACTGTGCAAAACGTTTTACGTATTTACGTGTTTTTCGGTAGAATAACCCCCCTGGTCTACTTATTTTAGGGTACCTCTTCAAACAGATAAATGTGCATTAGGATTTCGAACGGGCATTAAACTTAGGGATGTTCACATTATGTACCTTATGTAGAGTGAAAAGTCCATATTTTCGTTACAGGTATCTTCGCAATTTTTAAATAAAACTGTAATGGAGTTACTTAGAGAACTTACGACACATAGAAATCACGGTTTTTGACCAGTCCCATATTACTATTGCAGTCCTTTGTCTGTTTAGTGGATCCAATCGTACATCTCAACGAAATTTTGCACTTAGTTTCTACTATGATACCATAAAAGAATCAGGGATCGCAAACCGATTAAATTATTAAATAAAATAAATAAAATAATATTGCCTTTTCTGCTTAGCAGAAGGCGGACTTATTGTAGGAGGCAATCTCTTCCAGTCAACCTTTAAAAACTACAACACATTCTTAATGTTGGTGTAAAGGTTTCCTCACGGTGTTTTCCTTCACCGGGATGTATTGTAATTTTGCAAACAAATTTTAAACGAGATTTTAAATTCCGGAAAAATTGTGCGCATACCAGGTATCGAACCCACGACCTATCGGGTAAGTGGCGTACGCTAACCAACTATACTACTAAACAACTCCATTATTTTTTTGAATTTTTTTGGAGTTTTGTGTGAAAAGAAACTTTTAGTGAAAATATTTTTTTTATGCAAAGCGCGACATTTGGTGTCCGGCAGGCTAACGCAAAGGAGTAGGCCGTCGGCAGCGCTCACGGATTTAAACATTTACCGGCGCTGCGAATACCATGCATAACCGTGTAGGGAACCCTTCACGCTGTCTTTGCAATGCAAGACTTCATAATGTACATTGGCACGAAAGATATAGGAGTGCATTCTACAGGTTGGAAATCCTGTAAATCAAGCATACGTCCTCATTCACAGCGATTATCTTACTGCTTCAGTCAGGTAAAAATGAGACGAACAACTAACAAAAACACAATATTTTTGCGCTATGTGAAATTTTACGTGAATTCAAATAAATAACGCGTAATTATATATTTTGGTGATACCGCACTTTGACGACACGCAGTTTCATGTCGAAGAAACAATGGCTCCCGTCCTTAAATGTTATAATGGTTAATGTCATCCATCGCCGATCGTAATGTTGCCACTTGTTCTGGATATTATAAATTCGAAAATATGTTTATTATTTATTATTGGTTTATCCTCCTTTAGCAACGGATCGATGTGATTGTTTGCATAGAGGTAGTTTATGTGCACGAAGAAAAGTAGCGATGGCGAAGTAGCGGCTAAACGCTAGATAATATATTATTTGATATTACGTCAATAGTATTTAAATTTATTAATATATATATGTTTATATTAATGTTTTCGGTTGACGCGGTATGAGAGAGCGACTTACTTTTGTCGACGTTTCGTCTCCACTCTGGAG
>WYDE02250872.1:0-13946 GCA_009867175.2 Adela reaumurella
TTCCACGGCATTTATTCTGCTTTCGTGCTTCGTCTGCCATACCCAATTTTCACTCCCGTACATCAGTGTAGGGGCCAGCACTCCACTATGGACAGCCAAACGTGCCCTATTGGACATATAGGAATAAAGGAATTAAATAATACGTAATGTCTCTTCAGCAGAAGCCGGAAAATATAGCCAGAGGTACCTACATATCACTAACGCTGAAACCCGACAGTCGGGGTAAGCAGAGCAATCAGTGTTGTGCTGCAAGAACTCCGGTAAATTACCTACAGCAAAATACAATCCACCATATTTTGCAAGGTATTCGGGCAAGATATCAAGCAGCATGTAAGGCACCAAGACCCCCCTACTGCATGACTGGGTAGAAGTACTGTGCCAAGGTGATAGGTGGCAAGCCTGTCGCCATTTATCACGGCATCTTGTTCTTGTCCAGAGGTACTTACTTCTAGTAAACTTTTATAAATACCTTTGCAGTTTCGGCAATACTTTTCAATACCTCTGCAGTTCGTACATGCCGCTCTGGTGAAATGAAAACACCGAGAGGAAACCCTTCCTACAGTAAAAAAAAAATAGTTATTATTTTTGTTCTTTGCGATATTTTTTTTTCAGCCCAAGTTTTCTCAAAATAAAAGGCAATAAAGGCACCCTATGCCTACTTATCACAGGGATCAGCATAAATACGAAATATTCTGCAATAAAACTCTAAACGACTTTACATAAACCTTCGTAAAATATATGCTGTTCCTTTCCCCAAAAAAAAAAATATAAGCAGCAATGACTCGCAAACACGTGAAACCTTTTTCACCCGCTTCACAAGTCACCTATGCTAATACGTCGACAATCGTCCTCGCCAAATGTCTCGGGAAATTCAATTTGATATCTTTATCTGCGTGGCATAGAAGGAAATATTGCTTTCTCCGATGTCATATGAAATAGGATAAGGAGTGGTTTCCTTTTTTGCGTGAGTATTTATAGAAAAGATCCATGTTTTGTTTACCGCGATAGTTCGTATTGAAAATAATAATATTTTTTTACAATAACAAGCTGGCTCCTTTCCTCGGCTGAGGTGTTTCGACACTGCCGGATGCGACGGTCGGGAGCGGTGGGCGTCTGCTGGAGCAGACACCAGTCGAGCACGCACCGTGCAGTTCAGAAGGTGCGGATGCAAGGACTGAATTATATATTATAAGACGTGAACCAAGATGAATGAATTGGCATAAAACAAAACCTCTTATGCCACAGTTAGGTATTGCAGATAACTGTTCGTCAAAGTAAAAAAAAAACCAGATAAAACGGCTCTGTCTGTCTGTCATCGATATATTATTAGAGCTGGGTGGAGCACAATGCGATAAAAATCAATAATACAAAATGAACGCATCAGTGACGACAACCGCACGGTAAATTATATACACTTTTCTGCTTAGCAGAATTTTTATTTTTTATTTTATTTTATTCAGTATCTTTTTTTTTTTATTTAAACGCAGTTTTATTTAAATACAGTACATAAGTAACAAACTTAATATAAAAAAAATTAACAAATTCAAAACTAGTACAGATTACATAACATAACATACATAAAAAATTAAATGGTGCTAACATAAAAATACAAAAGTTTCAACAAAACAAAAAAGTTTTAAACACGAGATGCCAAAAGAAAACGAGAAAACTATAACATAACCAAAATAAAAAAGAGAAAAAAAAGAAGAAAAATTTAGATATTTTACCTACCTTGGTGAAGCCATAGGTCGCCAAATAAACACCATAATTACACTGTGAACTGTATTTATATATTTAATAAAAGTAAGCACGTCGCCTCGCTAGACGCCATATTTCCACACACAGAATGACAGTAACCATAGATAAAGAAACTCATACTTATGTTTGTTTCGAACATAAACTGCCGGCCCGGGGAAAAACTCCTGGGCTGTAATTTTTAAGAATGATGTAAGATTTAATTAATACAAATAAACAATTTTAATCATAGATTGGCAATGGAGCAACCTTTGTAACATTTCTCCTGTGGGAGCCTAAGGCAGTTTTAACCTCCACCACTCTGACTAAACCGTCACTACCTCTAAACACTTCGATAATTCTAGCCATAGGCCATTTCATAGGAGGTAAATTGTCCGCCTTCAATAAAACCAACATACCTACTTCTAGATTTTTCGTTACGTTATGCCACTTTGGTCGGTTTTGTAAGTTTGATAGATATTGTTTATGCCAATATTTCCAAAACTGTTGGGTGATTTTAGTAAGTAATTTGTAAAATCGTAATCGGTTAGGTTCTTGAACGATCTCTGGCTCAGGAATAGCATTTAAGCTTTCACCCACTAGGAAGTGCCCTGGAGTGAGGTACGATAGGTCTGTTGGGTCATTCGAAAGCGGGCAAAGAGGTCGGGAGTTGAGTATTCCCTCTATCTGTACAATAACAGTGTTAAATTCTTCATACGTCATTGATAAGTCTCCAACGGCACGTCTGAAATGATGTTTGAAGCTTTTCACAGCACTTTCCCATAAACCCCCGAATATAGGTGAGTAACTGGGAATAAATTTAAAGGTAATGCCTTTGGAAGATGCAAAGTCTTCTACATTTTGCATATGCTGGGCTGAACATGTTAAATTATACAATTCTCTTAACTTATTGCTAGCACCTTTAAATGTGGATGCATTATCGCAGTATACAGTTGTAGGTAGACCTCTCCTTGCTGTAAAACGCTTGAGCGCCAGCAAGAAGCAGTCTGTCGTCAGATCGGAGACTAGCTCCATATGGATCGCCTTGGTTGTAAAACAAATAAAAATCGCTACATACCCTTTAGTTATAAGAATCCTTCTTAAACGCGATTGCTTTATTTGAAATGGGCCACAATAATCAATTCCGACTTTGTTCCACGGCCTGGATGCCGTTACTCGATCGGGCGGCAGTGAACCCATGAGCTGTTGAGCGCATTGTGCCTTTACATGGAAGCATTTAATACATTTATGTAATATCTTTTTGACTTGCCTGGTAGCGCTCACCAGCCAATAGCATCGTGAAAGAGAACTCAGTGTTAACTTTGGGCCAGCGTGCAGCAAAGTCAGGTGTTCATTTCGAATTATTAAATCTGTAACATGACATTTTGGTAAAATACATGGATGCATTTGATTGTAAGGAATGTTTGCATTATGGAGTCGTCCACCTACTCTGAGTAACCCACTTTTGTCTATGAACGGATTTAAGCATTTTAGGTTTGACTTTATATTCATATTTTTGCTCAACTGTGCGTATTCATCTGCAAAGAACACTACTTGTGCACATTTTATTACAGTATATTCTGCCGTTTTCATCTCGGTAGCAATAATGTTACCTTTCTGTACATTTTGTTTTTTACACGCATTTATAAAGCGCTGCATATATACCATTATTCTTACCATTCTTATAAAGCTAGAATGCTTAGTTAGGAAAGACCATATTTCTACCTCATCTGTGTTCGTACATGCATAAACAGCATCCCCCAGGAAAGATAATTTATCAGGATTGCTTGCAGGAATATAATTTTCTGAAAGATATGACGGCCCGTGCCACCACAGACGGTTCTCAGCTAGGACTTTAGGGTCGGCTCCCCGTGAAACGAGGTCGGCCGGGTTCTGTGAACCTGGGATATGATGCCAATCGGCAGTTGGAACGTAATCTTTTATTCTTCTTACCCTGTTGGCTACGTAGGCCTCTAGATCTAGGGGATTGCTGCTTATCCACCCAAGAGAAATTTGAGAATCTGTAAATAGAAATACCTTATTTATGTTTTTTATATGGGTGCAAACATTTGCACACAACTTACTCAGTAGTAGGGCACTGTTCAGTTCGAGTCTCGGGATGGTCAACTTTGTATTAATGGGAGCAACACGGCTCTTAGAGCAGAGGAGATTTACGTGAACACTGCCGTTATTTACGCATCGCAAGTATAGGCAGCATCCATATGCCACACTTGAAGCGTCGCAGAAACCTATGAGATCGACACTTGTGCTATTTGAAATTTTCAGGTTACGATTGACAAAAATTGTTCCCATACCTTGTATCTTTTCAGCGAATTGCGACCATTGGTTAACAATTTTTTGTGAAAGTGGAGAGTCCCAGTCGGTACCTTCCTTCCAAAGTTGTTGCAAGAATAGTTTGGCAGTTACTAGAATCGGTGAAACTAGACCTAGAGGATCCCAGCATTTACTTACGTAACTTAGTATACTTCGCTTTGTTATTAAGACCGGTGGCTGCGCACACGATGAGATTTTGAAGCTATCACATGTTACGTCGTAGACCACACCTAGTGCTTTTGTTATCAACATATTTTTGTCTAGATCGATGTCATCAAATTGACGCTCGGAACAGGGTACATCCTGGATGACAGTCGGAGCATTCGAACACCATTTGTGTAGAGCAAACCCACCTTTTTTTAGAAGATTGATGAGCTGTGTTTTTAGTGCTACGGCTTCTTCCACGGTATGGGCACCGGCCAGCACGTCATCCACATAAGTATTGTTCCGAATGGCGTGCGCGGCGAGCGGAAATTGAGTCCCGAATCTGTCTGCTAGCTCTTTCAGGCATCTCGTCGCGAGGTACGATGAACTGGTCAGTCCGTATGTCACAGTCTGTAACTGTAGAACCTTAAGTCCATCGCACGGATCATCTCTCCATAAAATGTTTTGATATGGTCTATGTATAGGATCAATCATAATTTGTCTGAACATTTGTTTTATGTCAGAGATGAGGGTTATGTTGTGTGTTCTAAATAGTATCAATATTTCAAAGAGACCGTTTTGACTTACTTCGCCGTTGTGAAGTATTTGATTAAGACAAATTTTATTATTTGTCTTCATGCTGCCGTCAAAGACCACACGCAACTTGGTCGTTTTCTTATCATTCCTAATCACTGGATGGTGGGGCAAAAAATATTGCGGTTTATTCATTGGATCCTTTGATTCAATGTCGACTTGCCTAGCGTGACCACGACCTACGTATTCGTCGATAAAATCTTTATAATCCTGAAATAATATCGGATCCTTTTGAAATCTACGTTCTAGATTATAAAACCTAGAGCTTGCTGCAGTCCAGCTATCACCCATTTGAACGTCGTTTGGTTCGATTTTGAACGGCAACTTTACTTCAAACCTATCGTTAGAAAGTGTAATAGAATCCTTGAACCAGTCTTCACAGTTTAGATTTTTTTGAATTTCCGGAACCTCCTCGGTCTTCCATAAGTTTTCCAACATGTCGAGGTTGGCGTGCATACACACTGTGTGCATGCCACGTGTATGTGTTGATTTTACAGACGTGTAGTACTCACCCGCCACTATATAACCGAACTCCGTGTTCTGCAGTACGAGACCTGGCTCCCCGATGTTGACTTTTCCTGCTGATAGAACCTTAAAGAACACGTCAGCCGCTAACAGCATATCAATTTTACCAGGTTCGCCATAGGTCTTGTCAGCCAGAACGATGTCTGTCGGAATATTTACCGTAGGTGCGTCTATTTTCATCTGTGGGAGGAAGGTGGTTATTTCATCAACAACGGCACACGTAACTTCAGTTTTGAAGGATGAATTGCAAGATTCAATTTTTACTTTGACTTGTTGTTTAATGCCCTTCGACACCTTACCTAAGCCGAGGACAGTATTTTTACAAGGAATTGGTTGCAAATTCAGTTTTTTCATGACATTGACGGTCATAAAATTTGTTTGAGAGGCCGAGTCTAACAGTGCTCTAACTACGATTGCACACTCTGAACCCTTCACCCAGACCCTAGCCGTAGGCAGGAGTGTGCCTTGATTTGGTTCATTTGCTACGAGAGTGGCTTGCTCAGTTACGAGCGGGACAGACAGTGAAGCGTGCAAAAGTGTATTGTGATTCTTTGAGTTGCAAACCTTGCATTTGAAATCGTATTTACATTTTCCTACATGTTGATTGAGACATATTTCACAAATTTTGTTTTTTGATACAATATGCCTCTTTTCATTGATAGTCAAGGATTGAAATTTTTTACAAGTGAAAAGTGGGTGAAATCCCAAACATACGATGCATTTTGGCCTTGAACTAATAGAGTACACACATTTATTTTGTTTCTGTTGCTCGCATGAGCCCTTCTTTTCAGTGAATTCATTGTCATGATACATACGTTGCTCTTGTGAGCTCATTTCTAGAGCGGTTGCTTTTTGCTCTAGAAAGTCTAAGACATTTGAAAGGGGGGGTATTTTGGTGTCCTTTCGCTCACTATGAAACTGCTTTAATGTATTTGCATCTAACTTTCTTAATGTTATTGTAGTTAATAAAGCGCCCCAATCGTCAACAGGCTGTCGCAGGTTTTTAAGAGCACCCACATGTTGCCGCACTTGAGACACCAGGTTGCGCACCTGAGTTGCTTTCCCCTCCAGCAAAGGTGGTAGATCTAGGAGAAGGGTGATGTGATCGGATACAAGCAGGAATTCGTTTTCATATCTCTTTTTGAGAAGATCTAGGCCAGTACGATAAGACTCGTTAGTCAGTGGTAAATTATCTATGAGCGAGAGTGCCTCCCCAGTCAAATACTTCTTTAAGTAAAATAATTTTTTAACATCAGTACATTGCCTATCACCGTCTATGACTGCCGTGAACAATTCTATAAAAGGCTTATAATCAGACAGATTAGTTCCACTAAATGTGGGAATTGTGATTGGGGGGAGGTGCGAGCGAGACGGAGGGCAGTAGTGTTGCTTCTTATGAGACCCTTCACCAGCAGCGGGATCGTCGAGGCAGGTTCGGTTGCCGTCGCTGACGGAACGATTGTCATTTTGACGAAGCAATTTGTCTATTTTTGCAATCAAATTTAGGTACCTTTCCTCGACATCTTCGTCTGTTCCGGACTCGTTTGTAAGGACGCATAGTTCTACGTCTAATTCTTGAAATGAATGAAACGCAGTCACAACACCTTCCCGTCTCACTATCAGCCCCTCGAGATCCATGAGAACTTGCTCACCCTGCTCTATCACAAATTTTTCGGCGCGCGTAATGGTAGCCTTAGCTTGACCAATTTTCACCTTAATCGTCTTTATTCTAGTCTCCTCCATAATGAATGAGGTACTTATATTCACTTCACAAACGCAAAACGCCTACTATCTACAAAACATTACGCACACGACGAAAGTTGAACTTGAAAGTTTGTTATGACAGCACGCCTGACAGACGGGACAATGATAACGACGTCAGACTAACGCCATCTTGCCGTCGGCCAATTGGAGTCGCCGGTTTCCACGTCAATCAGATGAGCGCATGCTCGTCGTATGTTGTGGTCGATGTGCGCAAGACTGGTACAGAATGTGCGCTCCGCGCTTGCGCGGATGCGCCTTCCTCGAATCTCCACTCCGACGAATGCGATGTAAAAGGGAAATATATGTGTGGACACCGTTACACTTAAAAATGTTAACGGAGATTTTGAACAAAGCAAGCAGCTTTTAATTTAGCTGCCGGATGAGATGCACCTGCCGTGCTGCCTTCCGCCGACTTGAAGGTTCCGCTCCAAGAGACGAATCGGCGTGCGGTCGTCCGTGACAATCCAGGCGGTTCGGGTCAAAACACGAAGACGTGCGAGGGTGCTGGGCTTCCCTGGCAGGCACCAGGCGCGGTCTCACTTTATTCGAAGGTAAAGCGGGAACCAACGACCTAGGTAGCACTGTAGGATCAGCACCAGATTAACGGCATGCAACCTTTCGTGTTTTGACCCGACCCGCCTGGATTGTCACGGACGACCGAACGCCGATTCGTCGCGCGGAGCGGAACCTTCAAGCCGGCGGGAGGCAGCACGATAGGTGCGTTGCATCTGGTAACTTTTATTACCTTTTGACTTATCTACTCTTATCTGGTGCCGACCCTACAGTGCTACCTACAGCGTTGGTTCCCGCTTCATCTTCGAATGGAGAGAGACCGCGCCTAGTGCCAGCTAGGAAAGCCCATCACGCTCGCACGCCACGTGTTCGCCTACCCGCGGTTGACTACTGACTTTTATGGTTAGGTCGACGGGAGGCAGCACGGTAGGTCGTGTGTCGCATCTGGCAGCTAACACTGTTGTCATTTTTATTAATGTTTACGACGGCTATTTCATTTCCATTCTCAATGGAGCTAGTTCCCGATCTGACAACAGATTGTTTCTTTCACGAGCTCAAGCGCTTTACAGCTAGAAGGGTTCTCCCGGCAACGGTATGTTGCTATAATGGGTCCGCTTTAAAGGTGCTAGCAACAAGTTAAAAGAATTGTATAATTTAGAATCTTCAGCCCAGCATATGCAAAATGTAGAGGACTTTGCATCTTCCAAAGGCATTACCTTTAAATTTATTCCCAGTTACCTATCACACCTATCTTACCCCTACTCCCGTAACCGGCACCTCCCCAAGAAGGAAACACGCGTGAAGGACTTGAAGCGTTAAGGGGTGAATTTAAAAAAAATATGTCGCTAACACAGCTGAGTTTTATTTACAAACAGAAGTCTAAACGCCAATTTCAATATTTCTAACTTTTTGAAAATGGCGAATTTCCAATACAAACTTATATCCCTATTTACGAGGATGACTTTCAAAAAATCGCTAACTTTTATTAACAAACACATTTATTTACAAACAGAAGCCTAAGCGCCAATTTTCATATGTCTAACTTTAAATTTTTAACGGTGTTCCATACAAACGTCACCCTGTATTAACCCCCTTAGCCGTGCGTTATGTCAGTGAATTAAGGAATGAATGTCTTTTTTGGAGTTTTAGGTGGCCCCCGCACCCGCCGCCCAATGTGCATGATGTTCTCAAGGATCATTTCGAGTAGGCTGATACAAAAACTGGATCAGTAGGTTGTGCTGTGATCAGTAGGTAGCACCACAGCCGCGTGTGGAGGGATTCAGAAAAAGTACGGTACAACCAGCCTCTCGCTCGTCCTAACTTTGTGAACTACGAGACGGCATTTAACTCAGCAAAGAAATGGGAAAAAATGTAAAACATCTTCCTGTCCTGAAATGCAGAATATACCACTTAACACCGCTGCGTCTAGGTGCCCAGAAACCACTATTGCAGTGAGGCTCCTCAAAAGTACCTGGTCCATCCACCTTAGCTTAATCGAAAGTCGGAGGATCAGCTCCAAGCTCATCACCAATTCACCAATTAGAAAATGTGTTTAAGAAGCTTGAGTAAGAAAACATGGGTGTCAACAGAAATGGGGAGTTTCTCAGTCACTTTCTTTCTGTCGATAACCTTTTCATGATGATGCGACTCATCAAAATGATGTATATCATCAATTGTTCCTCCCAGATAACCATGATGACGAAATCACATTTCATGTTACTATCTATGTTCGGTAATTCCATCTCCAATGTGTTAATCAAAGCTCATAGAAAGGTACGTAAGTGTGTATATTGAAGTCTTCACCCTTCTTTGTTGACCGCGCGTTTTCCATATAGGCGGAGTAGGCGCTAGCCTAGGGGCCTAGTGGCAACCAAAAAAATAATGTCTGGTTGAAAATGTACACTCGCTGTGTACATTACGTATTTACACGGTTTGAATAAGACAAAGACAAAGACAAGGTGTTTATTTATATAAATCGGTTGTACATACATGATTTAACACTTAAATATACGAACACATTTGAATAAGATATACCTAACATTTTAAGTAATATTAAAGAAAGAAGTAATATAAATGAAAGTATGTACTTTATGAATTGTGTCCCTCTCCAGTACTCTCCACTAGGTTGAATACCCGTATCGAAGAGGTCTCGTTTCATCGACAAACGAAACGCAATACAAACACTAGAAATGTGAGAAAAACTACTAAAATAATACGTATAACAAACCTATTAAACTTAGCCAAACAAAGGCACTATAAACATAATAAAATATAATTAACTAATATGGCAATTTATTCGAAGTAGATGAAAAAACAACACAATTAGTAAATACAATACATAGACAAATACTTGTATGCAAATATTATAGATATATTTTATTCATGCAATCATATATATATATTTATTTCGTTATGTATCGATTTGACACAATAACGATTCTGCATTCTCCCTCCCCATGCTTAATAACCACTTTTTCGTCATTTTCTTTAAATTGTAGCCCCTGTACATCTTTACATTGGTCGGAATTTTGTTATAAAATCGTGGACCAAGAAAAGTGTTCGAAACAAACATAACTTGTATGAATTTCTTCATCTGTGGTTACTGTCATTCTGTGTGTGGAAATATGACGTCTAGCGAGGCGACGTGCTTACTTTTATTAAATATATAAATTCAGTTCACAATGTAATTATGGTGTTTATTTTGCGACCTATGGCTTCACCAACTCTTGCACAATGATGGCTTTGTGCGATGGTGCATTATCATGGTGTAAAATCATGAATTGTCGTTCCACAAATCTGACAATTTTCGGCGGATATTCTCGCCACATGACGCCTAAACAATATTCCTTTTCACCGTTTGTCCCTCTTGAAGAAATTCGTGTGCACTACACCTCGGCAGTCGATGAAGAACTATCTGCATAACTTTGATTTTCGAGCAGCTTTGACGCGGTTTTTTGGGTTTCAGCTCTATTTTCGAGGTTCCATTCTGAAGACTGTTGACTTGTCTGCATGTCGTACTCGTAAGCCCATGTGTGACCGCCGGTTATTACGCATTTCATGAAGGTGGAGTCGTTGTTCGACTATCAGCACAAAAATATTGTTTAGTACCTTCAAAAAAGTAGTTCACCGTGAAATGTTATGACAAAGGCTATTTTATATGTAATTAAAGCAATTAATTATTAATATATAATACATATAATTATTAAGTTTAATTATTAAGGACGCAATTTATGTAATGTACTAGCTGTGCCCGCGGGTCCACCCGCGTTAAAGTCCGATCTCTATCTATCTATCTCTGTCTCTCTCTAATCTCTATCTATCTATACTAATTATCGTGATAATAAGTAGCCTATAATGTGATGGGAAGAATTAAGCTTTACGTAGACATAAACATCATCAAAATCGGTCCAGGGATTCTCGAGTTATAAACGGACAGACAGGACTGACTGACTACTGAGGACGCCAGACGATGCATTTTATAATAGTAGGGAAGGGAAGGGAAGAGAAAGCAGCCTGCTATCGTCAGAATTTCCTCGCCGAGTCTCCGTAATTGCCCTGCGGAGCTCCTATAGTTCATATTCCTACGAACTATCATTTCAGTGTGAGTTGGATAGTTTCCTATTTGCTCTATTAATTGGATTCACTTACACATTGTAGCTATAACAGTCCTGAGACTCGGCCCGCTGCTCTCCAATTACCTACTTAGGCATTTTACAACACATTTTTTTTTTTATTGAAGCTGATACGGATGGCTACATAACCTAATGCACACCAGTTCTTCTGGTATCAGTGATGTCAGCCTAAACACCTTGGTGAGTTATGTAGGTGATGCCATGTCAGCACTTCCCTCAATTCCAGTCGGCTACAGTGAACTGGACGGAAAACACGAACTATGTTTCATAGCCGCTTCGACCGACCTTCATTCATTGCGGTTGTACCAACCCGGGCGGGTTTAACCCTACCACCATGTAAGGCGAGGGAAGGGACTTACAGTTTTACGTGTGTCTAATAGTCCCATCATGGACCCAGTCGTAGTTATTGTTGTTCGTAGTCTGTGCAGTGGGGTCCCGTGCTCTCATCTCAACGACAATTTTGCACATAGATTCTCCTATTATTATGCCACGTACACACCTGACGAACGAAGGCGAGCGAACGCTAGCGAACGGAAGTCGCCAAGGTCAGACAAGCTTCATTCGAAATTATTATTGCTTATATGTTCACACAGCTTCGCTATCCCTCCGAAGCAGTGTGGACGTTTAAGCGATTGCGAATGAAGCGTCGGTGACCTTGGCGAATTCCGTGCGCTAGCGTTCGCTCGCCTTCGTTCGTCAGGCCTTAGTGATACTAAGGAAGAATTTTTAATTGGGGGTTTGGTCGAAAGGGAAAACTGAGGTGGACACTTCCACAAAATGTAAGCGCGATTTTAATAAGTCCGGAAACACTGTGCCAGATTGCCAACTCGCGAATTCTCGATTAATTAATAGGCTTGCACTCGTACACCAACCTACTTTTCAACCCATGCTAATACCAAAATATTGCAACTCAATGCACCAAAATTGAATGCATTACATACATAGGTATGCCAAGAAAATGGCCGCAATGCATTTTCGCGGCGAACGGAAAATTTCGCGCGCATCGGTTGCAGCAGCCACTTGTTTATTTTTCGACGTTGAAAGAAGGTTATAATCTGGATTCTGTTAGCCGTTAGCCGAGCTGTTCAGCGGCCGATCTATTTTTACTGTTTAGAGCGAGTTTGATGTGCCGGATGCAGTTTTATGCATGCTCCGTGTGCACTGAAACTTATGTAGGAAGAGAAGTTTTTTGCAAAAGTATATTATCGAGACTAGTTTTTATTTTAAGATATTTCCGCTTCGATTTTAACTGATTTGAGGTCTATATAGAGCAACAATGAAAAAGAGTGAGAAAGAAAAAAATAATAGCTATGAACGTCGGATTACCGCAAAACTATTGAAGAAATTTAGTTCATAACTTACTTAGAAGTTTAAACACAGTACCCCGAGGCATTTCATTCAGTTTTTTTATAATTCGAAAAAAATAAGAGTAGCTGCTATAACAATAATTTGTATGAAGTCGCTTTTTTCTAAACGGCTGTAATGATTTTTGAACATCTCTCCAGCTTAGTTAACTAACTACTTTAATACCATTTCTCTGGAAAATTCGAATAAATGTAGCTGCCCTACGAAATGAACCATAATAATATGAATTTATGAAATTCTCCACACAAATTTGAGATTCGAGTTGTTTTTATGTGCGTGCGTCGATTTACGCTTAAACTGTTGAACCGATTTCGTTCAAAATATACACATACGAGTTTCAATAAACTGACCGGTGGTAATATTTTATTTTTAATAAATTCTAAAGAATAAGGGTAGCTGCCATACAAATTTTCGATGTTCTAAGAAACAGCTTTAAAACGATTTTGCTTATATTATAAACAACCTTTTATAAGTCTTATAGGTTATTGTAATCCGTTTTTTCAAGAAAACTCGAATAATTATGGCTGCCATACAAACTGGTCAGTTATATGAAATTATCCACATAAATACAATTTATCTTTGAGTTTTTACGTGAAGCGAGAATGTTAGTGGGATTTGCCTTATCTACCGTTTTATTCTACTGAGTTTCATCATCTGTAAAATAATCAACAAAAACAGACCAATATGTCCCTACTCTCTTATTATTAGCAGTGACGTAATATACTGACATTTGGCAAAGTTTTACTTAGTATTCGTCTAATAATACAACTATTGAATTGAAACCTGTTATTTAAACTAAAGTTATTCTTCATACAAAAATCCCATCTTTTTCGTATGCAAAATTACAATGCATACAGGTAAAAGAAAACATCACGATGAAACCTATTAACAATACGAAGGTGTTGCAGTGCGTACAGGTTGACTGAAACCGCGCCGGATGTGAACAATCAGTTTTCTGACCATCAGTAAAACATGTTAATAAAAAAAAAATCCACACGAGTGACAAAAGTACCAGACGACAACTTGCAGCAATCAAGATATGATCTCATCCACTCTGCCTCTGCAATGAATATTAGATGCGGGATACTGCAGGGAAATTATCTTGACACTCACCATACTACATATGTATAAGTAAGTAGGTATTAGAATTTCACGGTGGTACGTATGGTAATTTTAATACAATGAAATAATTGAACGACTTAAACGACTCCATGCACAGAAAGAAACGATTTCTTAAATCAATAATTGCGAAAGTTTTAACTTTATAGTGTTATTTCAAGTACATATTTTCTCAAACGAAGTCAGTATTCTTAAATAGACAAACGTCTGTTTTTTGTATCA
>WYDE02250983.1:0-13944 GCA_009867175.2 Adela reaumurella
CCCACATTAGTAATCCCTGACGTTATGGTATTGTTTGGGCCAGTGAAAACGGCACAAATCGTCATCCTGCAGGAGATGTTGCCGGGTTTGCGCGCTCGAGCGAGAGCGCTTTTAATAAGTTAATAAGTTCCGCGCGCCTAGCAAATTTTTGGCGAGCTCGGTTCCCATACATAGAGCGGCGCGCGTCGGGTCCATAGGATAACTAGTCCGTGCTCTAGACAAATTGAAACTCGGGGGTTCTACTGTTATCGCAATTATCTCCCAGAGAAAATCTGTAGTCGTGTATTCTTTTTCGATGCTGAGTTAGGAGGCGGTCAAAAGTAGGCTGAAATGAATTAATCTAGAAATGTATTACCTTTAATTACATTTCTATTTAAAATTACCTATTATTATTCATTTAAATAGTGTTTAGTGTTAGAAGAGATTTGAGCAGAAGATTGAATGTTTATTTATTTTAAACCAGCAGCGCCCGCGCGGCAACATATTTCATCACTCCTCAGACTCCCGAAGGAATGCCGCGATGTTACATAGCCTAAAGTCTACCTCAGTTGTTACAGAATATGTAGGTGAACACCTATGTGAATTGATTGAGCAGTTCTCAAGTTATAGCGAACATAAAATCCCGACGGCGCATAGGTAGGCGCGAAGTCACAGTTACAGATTTCTTGCTTAAGAGCGGACAGGTTGCAAAATCGACCTTCTTCATTTATGTTTTCCCAACCCCTAAACATTGTCCGATTTGTATAATGTTTAATTTCTTGTAAAAAGGATAGTCCAATCTACGTACCTGTCACTTTTTTAATTAGAAAAAATATAATATATCGGAGATAAATTCAAATTAGTTTTTCATACAAAACATTGAAATTTTTAAATTTTAGTTTCATTATGTTTTATTAAATCATTGCTTAAGTATATCAAAACAAAAAAATAACAGGTACGTAGACTAGGTACTCCTTATGTAAATTACAACAGTAAAAAAATTATAAAAATCGGACGACGTTTAGTGGTTGGGAAACCGTAAATCCCGAAAGACGAATTTATATGGAAAAAAATCAACCTCTGTCTCGTCTTAAACGCGTTTTGCAAGTTGTTTTCAGTCGATCGATCAGACTCAGATAAAATTAAGTGCATACACACATCGGTGTACTGGGAGTTAATTCACCTAACAAATTTGTAAACACGTAAAAGCGTTCTCACAGTTCTCTCTATCTAATCGCTCCCGTGCGAGTGCGTGAAACTGTGTCGTAAACAACGTTAGACCGTTTTACACATAGCGGGAGAATATCGGCCCTATATCTCGCAGTGACGCTTAACATCGATTCCGAAATCCGTACGAACATGCAGAACTTGCGTAGAAACATGAAATCTAAATCACTCACTGGTTGCTATGAAAATATGAGTGCATGTAGTCATTTTAGAATCACGTTTTAAAAAATATTTTATAAATTAAGTAAATTTCAAGGTAGTAAATGAGTAGTAGGTATAACGATATAATGAAGTAAGCTATCGGGTCGGATAGGGGTATAGGATGGGGGATTGCGGTTACTTGGATTTATCGTGGGCGGTGCCGCGGGCAGAAGCTAGTAATAAATATTTTTTTTCAATACCGAAATAACACACTAATATTCGTTACTCACGTAAGCATGTAATAAGTAAAAGCTACCAATACATACACAGGAGTATTATGCCAGAAAGTACAGTGCAACAGAAAAGTCAAGAAATTTTATGAGGGCACTATATATCATTCATATAGCAACACAATTACAGACCGACACACTTAGCTTTGCTTACCACGAACCCACCGCCCACTTAAAATTTCATACAAAGAACCCAACGCGAACGTTACCGGAAGCTACGAAGGTGATGCCAAGCTATGTTTGTCAGCGGACTGGTACAAGCGTCTATTCTTGTGCAGCTGAAAAAACTACAACTAATATAGACCGGCTAACTGACTGGGCGAACCAACAGTCGACTGCACATAGAATAGAGTGCTTAGATAATTTTCGGTATTGCCAGGAAGTGAACATATTTTTAGTTCACAAATAATTAATTTCTAGACTTTTCTGTTGCACTATACCTATTTACTTAACTCCGTGCATATTGTACATCCACATTTCTAAACGAAGATTAAACGTGAACTAAAACTTTATATTCGCCAATGAAAATGGTGTTTCCACCGAGTTTACCGATGGTTGAGCCCAAGAGACAGAACACGCCAAACTGTCCAAGCCGTGTCCAGCGAGGCTGCTTTATGAAACTGACTGTATCGAAGCTCCTCGCTATCAGCCCCACTAGGAAAAATACTTGTTTAAAATTACTAATCTTTTGCATACATAATATGAGCCTTCAAACATCTTTGTTGAATTGATCAAGTGTGTGGATGTTTTTATCAATCATTCATGTGGTTCAACTAACCCGTTTTTTACAAGAACACTTGGTCAATTTGGCGAAGAAGTTTTTAGGCTCACATTTAACCAACATGTTAGTAATTTTAAACAAGTATTTTTCTCAGGGGCATGTGCAGAAAAGCAGATAGGTAGGTAGGTAGGTAGGTAAGCACAACCATTGTTGAATGGACTGGCCGCATGTTGGTCACATCGTCAGCGTAACACAGATCGATTTACTTAATTCAATATCTTTTCTTTTTCTGCTGTAACGAGGTTCTCATGAGGCACATACTCATACATAATGTATCTCAGATAGTTCTTCGTCACCAACCCCCCCTGTCCAAGGTCACCAGTGCATGCCGAGAGTGTTCATCGTCGAATAGTTTGGGCGACGGCGAATTTCTTCGTTTCGCACCTTGTCTCGTAGCCTTATTCCCAGCATGGTTCACTCCATGTACGCTGGGCAACATGGACATTTTGGGCTGTCCCAGCCGTTAGCGCCGACGTTTCACATCCGTGTTTCGGATTTTATCGGTCAAAGTATAGACAAACGTAGCGTCGGACGTCCTCCAGCTAGATGGACCGACGACCTTAGAAAAATAGCTGGTAGTGACTGTATGAGAACAGAGGAGGACCATGTGTGGTGACGCGCCTTGAAACCTAACATAACCTAAACCAACAATGGGTTTATAATGGCCGATGCTAATGCTATAGTTTGCGCTCACGGATTTTTCGGTGACTCTTGTAGACATCATAGTTGACACGCTTCTCCCGTGGCGACGCGAGCATCGTGAAGACAGCGAGAATAGAAAACAGAATTTTTCCATAGAAAAGAAGCGTCTTGCGCATACGTAGCTGAAGGAGTCCTCTTCCGTGGCTGGTACTCTTGATTTTCAACCAAGCACTAGAGACCAGGACGGTGAGAGTTTGATGGTGTCGTCTCTGGTTTTTTTTATTAAAACTGACACGGATTGGCTACATCACCTACAATCCGAGATGTGAGCCCATAACACCGGGTGAACTAGGTGCCATGTCAGTGCTTCCCCCTTTGATCGTGCGTGTTAATTGGCATGTCTTGAGATTTTAATGGCTTACCGCGCCAGCTGTGGTGCGTTGTGTTTTAACCTAATCCAATTATTGCTGCAGTTATTCAAGACATGCTCACAGATCGCTGATTTTTTTCTGCTCCATGTTCTTCACCGCCCTAATGTACTCTAGTACCATGGTTTTGATACTGCACGTATGTGCAGTGTCCGTGGAAACTATAAAATATTAAAAGACGATGATGATGTACTTGAACGAATGAATGTATTCTTTATTGTACAACGTATTACAGGGTTAGAAATAGGCGAGTTTAATGCCTCTTGGGCATTCCTCTAAAACTAACCTTTATTATGTAGGAGTGAGCATGTAGGCGTACTTAAAATGTTTACTTATTTAATTTACTTTACTTTACTTACTTACTTACTATTTACTTACTTAATTGCGGAGTAGCCTAGTTGGTGAGTACACGCTTCTCACTCGAGAGGTAGGTAGTATGTTCGATATCTGGTATGCGCGCAGTTTTTTTTTCGGATATTAAAATCATGGTTAAAAATTGTGTGAAAAATTACAATGCACCCCGGTGAAGGTAAACAAAGTGAGGAAACCTATACACTAACAATGTATAAAGGTTGGTTGGAAGAGATTTCCTCCGGCAATAAGTTGATTTCTGCTAAGCAGAAAAGTCTATATTTATTTATTTTATTTTATTTAATAAATACCAAAAAAATCTGTTTTACTGCTTCTAACGATTATATTGTGAAAGCTTGAGTATGTATGAGTTTTGACGTCACTCCTCTGTAAAAAAATCTGAATCGATTTGATGGTCCCGAAAATCATTATAAAAATTAATTTGTATGCTTGGTTCATATATATTTTGTTTGGTGAGCGCTTGACTATACTTGTACATACATATGTAGGTCATATGGATTACTCAGTGGAAGTTTATTTATTAAGTTTAAAATAAATGTACATTTTACAAATCATATTAGTGTTTAATTGTTTAAACGCACTTTTATTAGCAAAAAGTAATAAAGTGTTTTGCGTATTGGTGGATTTACACAAAGCCTATGATAGGGTGTTGAGGGATGAGCTATGGGCCACGTTAGACATTTAAGGAGTTGAAAGCCATCTGATACGGCAGCTGAAATCTCTTCATGTAGAGAGCAGCGACTGCGTTAGAATAAATGGCACATTGTCGAACTGGTTCATCATCGGACAAGGTATGAAGCAGGGCTGTGTAATGGCGCCATGCTTGTTTAATCTATACATGGACAATTGTATGTACAGCCTGAAAGAGAGTGAGATTGGATCAAGTGTTTTGGTAAGATGCCTGCTGAATGCTGATGACTCAATTCTGTTCGCTTCTTCTGCCGCGGCTCTAAGAGATAAATGTTTACACCATGAATAATGCATGCAATTAATTAGGTATGAAAATAAATACAGGTAAGATAAAAGTCATGGTTTCTGAGAGAGATGATGAAGTTACTGAGAACAACGTTTTCTTTTCTCCTTTTTTAGCCACCAGCCAGAAATATGAGACGAACAGTTGGAACAAGTGAATTAGTTTGTATCTGGGAAGTGTGTTCAAGAGCGCAGGAAAGAAAGATAAATCAAATGAAAGGCGAGTGATCAAAGGCTTGAAAGGGGCTTAAAATAATATAAAAAAGTCGGGTTATTAGCTCCACTGCACGAATGGCTATTCATAACAGCGTTCTAGTCCCAATACTTTTGAATGACAGCGAATCTTGGGTATGGCAGAAGCGACATGAGAGTAGAATAAATGCGTACATTGAGAAGAATATGTGGTGTATCTTTTAAATAGTGAGAAAACTTACCTTCTTTTGAAAAATGTGGATTGACAGAAGAAATATCGACGGAGATAGAGAAAGTTATGTTTAGGGTAGTTTAGACACTTGGAGAGAATGGATGGTGAAAGAATGATCAAACAAATATTTTAATCTCTGGGCGAACATATAATGACCAAATAGGTAACCTTTTGCGGAAAGGGCAAGTTCTCAGCAAAAATGCACAGTTCTCACGAATAATTCCTATAACCACATGGCATTGGATGGGAAATGCACTCAATGAATAAAGAAATACAACATCATACATTTAAATAGTCTTTAATTTGAAACCCTACTTAATATATTTTGAAAAACTAATTTTACATGCATTAAAAACTCACCGTCCCCAGTGTTTCTTTCAGGTACTTCAGTAAAATCAGAAATAATAAGTAAACGTACCTACTGTAAACATGCCCTATCCAAAATCATTATGAGACCCCCCGAATCATTGAGACGCCCCTCTGGAGATTTTTTTCTGAAAGAAACACTGACCTTCCCTAAGGGGAACGTGCGTTTAGTTTAAGGTGAAATAAAAAAAGAAGGGTAAGTTTAAGAACTTACCCTTCCTTTTTGGCTTAGCCGTAGCCGTCGTTGGCGTCGTTGGCTCAGTGGTTGCGGCATTCTGTATTCGATTACCGAAGTTAAGCACTACCGAGCGCGGTTAAGTCTTGGATGGTTGACCGCTTGACCGTTGACGCTGGTAGTGTTTCGGATTCCACGTTAAACTGTAAGACCCTTCCCTCTCCTTACATGGTGGTAGGGTAAAACCCGAACGGGTTAGCACCACCGCACTGAATGAAGGTCGGTCGAAGCGACTATGAAACATGGTTCGTGTTTTCCGTCCAGTTCAGTGTAACCGGCTGGAATTGAGGGAAGTGCTGACATGGCACCACCTACATAACTCACCGAGGTGTTTAGTCTGACATCACTAGTACCAGAAGAACTGGTACATTAGGTGATGTAGCCATTCGTGTCAGTTTCCTTAAAAAAAAACGTTTAAAAATAGAGCAACCACTCGCCGCACATGCCTCCAACATACATGACAGCGTCCCGAGAGTTCCAAAAACTGTCCTAGTGGTCTACCGAATGAGCACCAGCCTATCGAGAATTCTAAGGCAACATCCCGCACGCATAACCCTGTAGCCTCTAAAATTACCGAATAATGGTCGATTCTTTCATATATTTTTTTACTTTTCTCCATCAAATGCGCCTCGCCAAGACGCGTCGTTTGACACCCCACTTGTCCACGTAGTCCCAGAATTCAGGTCACAAACGCGATGGCACGCTCACATCTTAAATGGCGGCCTTACGCTCGTCTGCTAAAATTCATCTGCAATGATAAAATAAAATAAAAACAACTGGAAGAACAAAATCTTAAATCACAATGCATAAATAAGAACAAGAGATAATCCTAAGACAGTCAGCCTTCCTACGGACGGTAATACTTACCTACGGACGGGCCAAAAAAATTAAAGCGCCATCTGAAAGTGAACATCCACACCTACATAACAGAGTGTCTTTCTACCTCGATGGCTAATGCACAACTTGGTTTAGGCAGAGGCAATAGGATGTTCACCCAAAACAGGGAATTTCATTTCCGTTGCTTCCAATTTAGACTTTATTTATTTGCTAGCTGTGCCCACGCCTCCGCTCGCGTGTTTAGAGGCAAACGCGAAACTCGGCGCTTTAATTTAGGCCCGTTTTTGTTGTTCTAACGTGAACAACTTTGACTGGTGCACATTCAGAACTATAACCATAGATTACTAATATATAACTGTGCAATATTGTAGAAACTGCCTCACGATAAGTGTCCCCAATAACTACCAGAGGGCCAGGACACATATGCTTCTCAAACCAGGTCCTGCAAGATCAAATCTACAGCTCTGCTCTACTCTAAACAGAGCTATTCATATGCTGAACAAGCATAATAAAATAAAATAAAGAAAAAAGAATACTGAATAAGGAAGCAGAATTTGACATTTTTAATAATAGCTTAGGTAAATTTAAGAGACTAGTTGCAAGTCATCTTAATAAATTGCATGCCTAAGTTAAGTAGACTAGTACACGAGTTAGGATGTCCTGTAATGTTTACTAGTTAAGGGTGTAATAAAATAAACGATATAAAAAGTACATGCAACATTTATGAGACCCGACTAGGAAACTAAAATGCTGTAGTCGAGCTATGTGTCTATTCCAATCCTTTTACACGCCCGACTACACCGTTATAGTTTCGTAGTCGGTTGTCATGTTTTTTTTATTTAATTTATGTTTTATTATTTTTAAAACTAAACCATAAATTGTTGTATTGTTTTGAAATATTTATAATGATACCCACTCGATAGGGTATAAAGAAACAAAATTCAATGTTTGATAATGCGGCCTCAAATTTACGCCATTTTTAATTTTAAAAAACGATATACCCTACGTCACTCCCAGAATGAAGGCTAATCCAACGAATTATTCACTTGTTCAAATCGGTTCAGGCGTTTAGGCTCTATACACTCCTTTGCATGCATTGCAGAAAACTTTTGTTTCTTTTTTCTACTTACTTTCGCATACAGAGGTCTTAGAGTACCTGAAAATGAAGCAAAGAAAAGGTATCTGACACAAAAAGTGAAGAAAAACGTTTCTACCATGCTATATAATCATCAAAAGCAATGTCTCTCGCTGCTTGAGTCTCAGCAAAAGTGGGTGAAGAGGACGTCAGAGGCGCTGTCAGACTTCTCGCCTCAAATAACAGAACTTACCGCCTGATAATACAGATACCCTGAACTTACTGAAGGACAAACACCCTGAGCCCTCTCGTAACGACATCTTCCCGATGCCGCTATTCCAGGGCTGGGACTGCCATCAAATCACTAATGACGAAGTGCAAGAAACGAATTCCAGCTTTGCTTGTGGCTTAGCGGGAGGAAGCGACGGTCTAAGACCACGACACCTCGAAGACATGGTCAGTATGTAAAATGTAATATTTTGACAAATTCAAGTGTAATGTACCACCATAAGAATGCTGAATAAAGAACTACGAACTAAGGACTAATATTTGCAGGAAACGTCTATAACTATACTGTATATATAGTATATTAGTCTATAACTTTTCTATGTAATTTTGTGCTGGCTGGTTGCGTGGACGAAGTGGTCTGTAAGTTTTTATATGGTGCCTCTCTCTGCACTCTTATAAAAAAATATGGTAGCATAGACCTATCGCTGTGATGTGTGTGTAAAGTTTTCAGGCATCTCACATCTAAGCTTGCAGTTGGCTCTGTGTGAAACCTAATCGGACATTACTTTCGCCCGCACCAACTGAGTTTCGGTACGAAGCTTGGCGGTAAAGCCACAATACACGCAACAAGACAATATATTGAAACAAATACAAATAATGTTCTTATAGGCTTTTACAGTCTCTTAGATTGAAATTAAAAATGCCTTCAAACTCCTTACGATACGATACGATTTTGGCGGTGATAAAAAGTAAAACACCTAAACTTTACCCTTTCCTCTGGCAGTGTTACTCTTCAACGTCATTATTATTCGTTGCCATTCATACGCTAAATTTAAAAAATGGTGTTCAACAAGGAGATCCTCTTGGCCTAATGGCTTTTATTTTATCAATCCAATCGCTCCTTGAAAAGTCGCAGTCTGAACTACATAAGTATTTGTTATTTAGATGATGGATCGTTGGCTGGTGACCCCGACAGCGTTTTGGCAGATTTTAATTTGTTAGTTCTTAATTAGCTTCCCTCCGTCTGGAATTCAACAGCGCAAAGTGTGAAATTGACTCACTTTTGAGTGAAGTGAAGTGAAACTATTGAGTGTGGTATCTTCTGTGTTTTTTATAAATGACCCTAATAATTGCTCGTTGTACTCTCTCAAGTTCTAAGAGGTGCGATTTTGCTGCCCCTCCCCAGACTGAGTTGCAGTAGTTTAGGATTGAGTGACATAGTGCAAAGTAGACCATACGTAACGTATTTTGGTCCACGATGTTCCTAATACATCTAAAGAAATAAATTAGGCGTCTGGTTCTACCTGACCCAATTTAGTTTGTTGTCGAGTAATACACCTAGATATTTGATAGTATCGAAATTGAAGTGTGACTCACACATTGGTTACTTTCTCCTATATAAGGAATTGCTTCTGGATCCCGAGGTTAACGTCCATTATTCGGACAATTAAACGGAAATTCGTCTGGAAATTTCAAAGTTTTGTGAACCGTTTGGATAATTTAACACGGAATACTCTTCAATCGATTTTTAACATTAGGTTTAACGATATTCATTAATTACAAGCCTCATTGCTCATTTAGGGTGGTGGCAGGGTGGGGGCAGGGTACGGGTAGGGTAGGGGCTGTGTAGGTATAGGGGTAGGGTGGGGGTAGGGTAGTGGTAGGGTTGGTGAAGGGCAGGGGTAGGGTAAGGGATGGGTAAGGTTAGGAGTAGGGTAGGGGTAGGGGTAGGCTAGGGGTAGGCTAGGGGTAGGCTAGGGGTAGGGTAGCGCAGGTGTAGGACAGGTTAGGGTAGAGGGTAGTATTAGGGGTAGTGTAGGTTTGGGGTAGGGTAGGGTGCTCCGACGCCTATGTTCTCTTATAACTCTAAAACGACTCAATGAATTAACATATACCGTAGCAACTGGGACATATCATGAAACCACCCTTGGTTTCAGGATATGCCTCATCGCCGTGTTCCTTCGGAGGTCTGAGCGAGCAGTGAGCAAATACGTTGCTTTGCGGGCGTTTTAGCCGCCGGCGCTGCTAGTTGGATAAAATTGTATGAATATTTGACCATTTGAAGAGTTTTCACATAAAAGGCGAGTGCATGGCCAAGACCATAGCGTGAATGGCGATTTGAATAAACTCCTGAAAAGTAAGGCGATTAGTTCCAATCCACGAATGGCTATTCATAATATCGTCCTGGTTTCTACATTTATGTGTGGCTGTAAATCTTGTGTATGGCGGAAGCGGCATGAAAGTAGAATGAATACAGTTGAAATGCGGTCATTGGTGAAAATGTTTGGTGTATCTTTGAAAAAATAGAGTGAAAAATAAATGTGTAAGAGAATAATGTGGATTAAGAGCGACAAGGATAGAGAAAGGTATGCTTAGATGGTTTGGACACATGGAGGGATTTGATGGTGAGAAAATGACCACACAAATATATGAAGCGAATGTGAAAGGAAGGGTTCAAAGGGGCCGCTCTAGTCGAAGATACCATGGCCAAATAGGTAACCTTTTAGGGAAGGGGCAAGTTCGCAGCACCCGTAACCGGCGTGCATGTGTGAAGCGATGTTTAACTGTGGATGAAGCAAAGCATGTATGGCAGGAACGTCTCAAATGGCGATCAATTGTCTCTGGCTACACCTCCGGGGAAAAGGCGTGGTGGTATGTATGTGTATTATGTAATATTTAACCGAGATTTTGAAATGAGGAATACTTTATAGCATACAAACATATTACCATAACAGGTACCGAACGCACGACCTCTCGTGTAAGTAGTGTATGCTCAACCACCAGGCTTACCGCCACGCGCATTCACTCCCTAACAATCCCTAGGTACTTACCTGTGTGTGAAGAGGCGGTTGGTTCGAAGACATTCCAACTCGTCAGTCTTTTCTCTTCTTTTGGAAACTAAAGCATGACTATTTTTCATGGTGTTTCAGTTTGTCACTGCGACTCACAGCATATGTATGAGTAGGTACACCTTCGAGCCTGTCCTCTCCGCTGTTCCCGCGTCGCTTTTTCGCACACACTCTCGAACACTCACTCTTTAATTGAAAATAAGATAATATATAGGTACCTATTATATGTTTTCTTCTATTCAACATAGTTCCTCGTGTAAAACGTAAAACAATAGAATTCAATAAATGCAGAAAAAAAAGATGGCGCCGAACGCGATATTCGCCTCTTCATGAAAAATTCAAATTTCGAACGCAAGTTGTTACGAATGTTTCCAAAACGAAAGAAATTCGTAGACCACGTGATATTAATAATCTTTGTTCCCGTGTCTCGATATTCTACTTTTTTTTATTGAAACTGACACGGAAGGCTGCATCCCTAATGCACCAGTTTTCTGGTACCAGTGATGTCAGCCTAAACACCTTGGCAGGTGCCAATATCAGCGCTTCCCTCAATTCCAGCCGGCTACATTGAACTGGACGGAAAACAGGAACTATTGATGACGTAACGGGGCTTTTCAAATTCAAATGTTGGGCCTGCTAGATATACTCGTAGAGGGTCACAGATCATTCTTATGAAGTATTGTCTCGGTCCAGTATGTAATTTTGTTTAGATTTATTTTCTGATGCCTATCGTGTATAACTGAAAGGGCTACATAAGCCGATTCTTAAAATGGAACTATTTTTCAAAAAAGTGACCGCGGTGTCCTTCTGGGTGGCGGTTTATCAAATTCAATATTACTTCAAACTTTGATTGTAAATAACTCTGTAATTTCTAGGCATTTTTCAATGATTCATAAAGGTTTTATTTATGTAAAAATACTGCCAACGTGGTCTACTTACTCATATACATATATACATTTGAGTGGCATTGTCTATTTTACTGTACAACTGTTAGTTACGCGGCTGGTAGGTAAGGCATTTCTAGTATAATCTAGTCGTTCTACTAGAAGTGGTGAGTCGGTAAAGTAAACCGTGAAACGAGAGTAATATAAAATATGGACGTGAAAGAGAAATCTCGAGCGGCGCTTTGTAGTGCAGCAGCAGTAGCGAAGGTGATGCCACAGTACGCAAGACTAGCAGTAAGACATCTCCATGGGTCTGGGCGTGACTAGTTTTGAAAAATGCATGTGAAATATTTTTTAATATAAAAAGAATTATTTTTATATTGCTCCGATAAACTGGCTTCAATTATCCTTCCTGCTCCGATTCGTATCCGCCAAACTCGCCGGATCCGCTCGGAGCATTCGTGTGTTATTGACAACCAACCTCTAAGAACCCATCGTTTTTCGAAATAGTTCCTGTGTCGTACAACAAAAATATGGAACTTCCTTCCGGTGAGTGTGGTCTCTGCCACCTGGGGATCTTCAAAAGGCGTGTTAATAAATTAGACAACGACTTTGCGTCCGCCTAAAATCTGGCATCTCTTTTTGAACGTGGTGTCGCGAGGAACGTGGGTCTGACTTTCTCTTGGATGTCTGGGCACAGCCACCCATGCTGGTTCACTAAAAAAAATATATTTGAAAATTATATATAATTTCCTAAATCTAGCCCGGGGTAAGCCAACTCTAACATTTCAACGAACGCGAGGAGACTCGTACCTGGGAGACCCTCTAACTCCTAAATGTAGGGTCTCTTAGCATCTTCTACGGACAATTCATTAAGATTGATTGCTATTCCGCCTTCCCCGTTCTACCATGTATTCTACTCAACGATCTGGTAATGCATTCATTTCAGTATCGGATTGGTGACCGCTTGACCCGCGAATGCTAGCCGTGGTTTGGATGCCAAGAAAAACTGTAGATCCTTTCCCTCTCCTTCACCACCGCCTTAAGGTCGGTCGAAACGGCTACGAGAACTAGTTCATATTTTTCGTCCAATTCAGTGTACCAGACTCGATTAAGAGGAAGAGCTGTCATGGCACTTACCAAATTCAATACACTTTATTGTGCTGACATCACGGGTGCTAAAATATTGGTGCATTAGGGTTATGTAGATATCCGTGTCAGTTTACTTAAAAAATATCACATTAATAAAGCTCAAGCCTATTAGTCGTCTGCTCCAAGTTATCGTTACCGTCGACAAAAACGTGGATAAACTGTTTCTCCGGCCACCAGTGTATCTATCACCATTTAAAATACGAACAACACCATGAGTTGTTCAAGGTTAATTTGCATGTGAAGCAGTAATCCGCAACACGTCCATCAGTGGCGCTGCTCGTTGTCCGTACAATATGTCCGTGATCAACGCACAGTATTAGTCGTATTTTAACTCGTGATAGACTAGACACTAGTGTAAAAAATTAAGTTATAAATATTGTGCTTCAAGTGGGGATCGAACCCGGACCTCCCACTTGAGAGGCGTGCTGTCACCCGCTCGGCTAATCTGACATAAATTTGTAAGAGGGAATATAATTATCAATCACTTCCAATAAATTGTTTTTCTTATTAGCTCAGTATCAGCTACATAAAAAAGGCGACTAACCTAAAACTTTATGTCATGTACGTATTTATTTAATTGGTGAGGAACAGTTACTGTCCGTATGATGTACTGTGGCTCTGTGTTCACTCGCTGTGAGCAAACGAGCATAGTACGGACAGAGTACAGTGGTGGAAATACAATCAATCACTCATACCAACACGCTTCTTTCCCGGAGGGGTAGGCACAGATAATCGAGTGTCATTTGACACGCTGCATAAGCATACATATCTTATGCTTACAGCGGAGCATGCGTCCGGGCTTAAAGGCTTTGTGTGCGAATACGTCCCATCCATACAAAATGTATTTAGGGGGAAATTTTGTACTCTCGTTTGACAAACAACTTATTACAGAAGAGAAGACTTAGTACCACGTGGGGCCGGTACTTAAAAGAATGACCCCACTGCATCTCTTCCCATGAATGTCGTAAAAGGCGACTAAGGGATTTAAGGACGAGATGCCGTGCTAAAGGGCGACAGGCTCGCCACCTCTCACCTTGGCACGGTACTTCTACCAAGTCATGC
>WYDE02251093.1:0-13943 GCA_009867175.2 Adela reaumurella
AAAGGTTCATACTTACGACAGACGCCAGCAATTTTGCAGTTGGAGCAGTTTTGTCCCAAGGGACAATAGGTAGCGATTTACCAGTAGCATATGCTAGTCGAACTCTTAATGACAGCGAAACACGTTATAGTACAATAGAAAAAGAACTGCTCGCGATAATTTGGGCAGTAAAACACTTCCGTCCATATTTATATGGAAACAAATTTACGATAGTCACAGACCACAAACCTCTACAGTGGCTTCATGCATTGAAAGAACCCAACAGCAAGCTGACCAGATGGAGACTACGCCTAATGGAATACGACTATGAAATTACGCATAGAAGTGGAAAACAAAATTCCAACGCTGACGCCCTATCAAGAATAAAAATAAATGCACTAGATGATATCTCAATGAAAGTAAACTTAGATGAAGAAGAAATAGAGCAACAGAAGGATATGGAGGAATTAATTGAAAGGAAACTAAAGAAAGATATGAAGAAAGTAGCAAGAAAAATAAATACCAAAGATAATAATAAATGCACAAACAATTTCGAAATAGAAAATGAACCAGAAATACCTATCATAGAACTATCAGATACAGACAGCAATTCAGCAAAACAATCAGTAATAAATTTATCAGATACTGACAGCAATGTCACCGCTCACTCTGTGTCGAACCGAGAACACGATGGTATACCCATACTCCAAGAAGCAGTCGACACAAAACCCAACCAAATTTTAGTTTATTTTTGGAATAAGAACGAAACAACAGTAAAGGACAGATCAATACCAAAACATAGGATCCTAGAAGTCCACATGCCAACTGATAATGAAGACCTTGTAAAGCAGTTCCTTAAAGAATTCGTAGACTATAAAAAGAAACACTACATCTATTTTGAATCAGAAGAACATCGCAAAATTTTCAGCCGTGTAGTGACCACACTATTTAGGAAGGGTACACAAAATTTAATCGAGTGTACAGAGAGAGTAGTTAACCTGACAGACGAGGCCGACCAACGAGACGTTGTTTTGAAAACACACGAAGGAAAAACTTGCCACAGAGGCATTAATGAAACATTGATTAGGTTAAAAAGGAATTATTATTGGCCAAAAATGAAAGAAACTATTACAGCAATAATCAACGCTTGCGAACCATGTCGAAAAATGAAATATGACAGAAAACCCATCAAGCCATACCTTCAGTTAACACAAACGCAGGATAAACCATTCGAGGAAATTTTCATAGATGTATTTTCCATAGAAGGAAAATACTTTCTGACAGCAGTAGATGCTTTTAGCAAACTCGCACAGGCCATAGAAATACCCAATCGAAGCACCCCAGAAGTGGTGAGAGCTCTAATAAAGTATTTCGCCATGTACGGAGTTCCCAACAAAATTTCAACGGATGCAGGCACTGAATTCAACAATGAACTCTTAAAAGAATTTTTAACGTTATACAAGATAGAAAAACATATCACCACACCGAACAACCCAAATTCAGCATCTATAGTCGAAAGATTTCACAGTACGATTACAGAGATATATAGATTGGCCAAATACGAACAAAATGAGACAGACGTATCTTCCGTGATGACTTACGCCATAATGGCTTACAATAATACTATCCATAGCTCTACCCAGCTGACACCTTTTGAAGTCGTCTTCGGACACACAGATTCCAACAGTGCCTTCGACATAGACCGCGAAAAGAATTTAATGCAGAAAATGTTGCAAGATCACAGAAAACGCACCGCACTTCTTTATGAATCCATAAGTGCCACCCTAGCCAAAGACAAGCGAAAGGTACAGGAAAGGCGAGGAGGTGAAAACCTCCCAGAAGTTAAAGATGGAGACACTGTCTACATGAAAACTACGAGAATAAGAAAGGGAAAGGACCAACCTAGATTTGAAAGGGCAAAGGTGACCTCCAAACCAAAAAGAAATGTCGTTCCAGTAACTCTAAAAAACCGAAAAACTAAAGTCCACTTTAGAAATATTAAACGACCTCCACAGGTGGTGGACGACGGCGCTGTCGCTGGTCCTAGCGGCCTTGGGAAGCACCAGCCGTCTGGAAGATCTCAACGGCAACCCCGGACTATTACCCCTCAGACTGGGTCAAGCTCGGACTCAGAATGAAAGGTGGAATATATTAAAAATAGTTAATCTGGAAGACATCAACTCAGACTTAGAATATAATATAGATAAGTATAATAATTTAGATAAAGTAATCTTACAGCATAAGACCTATCTTAGAGAATTTTTAGGCTTAAAGAACCAGGCAGATTTCTTGAAACAATTAGCTATTAATAAAATCGAGCAGTTGTTGCCAAATAGACGCGTGAAGCGCGGTTTGCTCAACCCTCTTGGCTCTTTAATTAAATTAGTTACCGGAAATTTAGATTATAAAGATGCTGAGCATTTTGACAATATGATTCAGCAGATTAGTAATAGGCAGAACATAGAAAATAGGAAACTAACACTCATTGCACATTTTATAGATAAATCTATCAACGCTAGTGAAACCCTCAGCCAAAATATCGTCGCCCTCGACCAAAGGCTAAAGCGAATAGAGTCTATCGTAGAAGAAGTAGATGTAAAAGTAATTCGCACGTTTTATTACGTTAATATACTAACCACTTACAATCAATTTATGAGTAATTTTAGAACAATATACACACGACTTAGCGAGATTGAAACTGCCATTGCCTTCAGCAAATTAAATACATTACACCAATCTATCGTGAATACTACGGACCTTCTTAGAATTCTACAAAACATAGAAAAATCTGAAACATTAGCTTATGTAGTAAATAGGGAAAATCTTATTAAAATAGAACATAATATTGTAGTCAAAGCATACTCTAAAGGTTCAGAAATAATATTTATATTAGAAATACCTCTCATAGAAAAGGATACATACATATATGGCAACACCGGTTGTCGTGATAAGAAGTGTTTTCGTGCCAGTAAAATTAAATTAAATTAATAAATACCGAAATACGTATATAACTATATATATAGGAGTAGAAACGTCGGGACGAAGTGCAAATTCAAGTGAGAAGCAAATTCAAGTGGGAAGCAAACTCGAGTCGGATACCGATAGTGCCCAGCGACTAACGGTAACGGTCGGTGCTTGTACCTATAACAAACCTACTGAGGTCTTTTCGGCAACCACGAGTAATTCGTGGTAGGCCTAACGTGGATGAAAACCGTGCACTGCACATCCCTGAGTTTTTCTACCTGCGAATGCGGTGCACTAGTAAACTAATATACTAACAAATGAATCTGCAAGAAACACCCACCTCGTCACGTCGGCATCTATCCTGCGCTAACGTCAATTGTGACGTCAGCGACTATGAACGTGTGATCACTTGCTCCATCTGCAACTCACAGTATCATTACACTTGCGGCGGACTCACTAACACACAATACAACGCTCTGCAGCGAGAAAACCTAACCTGGGACTGCGTCCCGTGTATAAACGCACTTACTTCACGTTCCCGCGCGCGCGGTCTAGCTACACCGAGAACACCGGAGAAGTGTACTCAAACGATGTCAACAAACATGAACATCGCGAAGGATGAGACAGCTGAGGCGCAGGCGCACCAACAAACCGCAAATGCGAGGCGCGCAATTCTTCTAACTGCACCGAGATCTACGCGCAGTCAATCGAGCAAAATTAGTGTTGCCAACCAACATTCCACAAAAAACCCGAAATCACAAAAAAATAAAGGAGTTTGCCCCATACCTCCTCCCCCCGTGACAAACTCGGCCCCGACCTCCGCTAATTCATCACCGATCGTCGTCGGTGAGAGTGCATACAACCGCAATCACCGGCGACATCGTAGTGAATCTGACTCACCTGAGATAGAAACAGAGACCGGCGAAGAACTGGATATTGCAGAAATGTATGAGCATCTAGATGACAAAAACAAGGCTCTAGTTACTTGCCTACAGAAAATGATTGATCATAGTTTTAACAAACATCAAAAACTTACTTTTAAGCAGTACGAGTCATTGCAAAATAAATATTCAGATCTGACTGAAAAATATGATAATTTGATGGGCCTGATAGAGGACTATAAGACATCATACGATAAATTCACTGTTGAATGCAAAGAAATTGAAGCCTATTCAAAAAAAATTGACACCCTCGAGCTTGAAAATAGGTCGCTGAGATATAAGTGCGACGATTTAGAGCAGAGATTCCTAAACAAAGAATGTGAAATTCGTGGTATCCCTGAGCAAAAGCACGAGAACATTTACAAAATCGTAGAAAGAATCGAGGAACTCATTCACTCCGATATCTCGACTAAAATCTGCGAAGTGCGACGCGGTCCACCACCAAAGAATCCAAAATCGGCTAAGCCTATTATAGTTGAGTTCTACTCTGTTGCGGCAAGGAATCGTTTCCTGAAGGCTGCGAAAGAATATAATACTGAACGGCGGCGTGATCGTGGCGTTACGACCGGTCGCGATGACGACGACGGTGAGACGGACCAACAGGTGGACCGAGGCAGCGCTGACCGACTCAATACGGCCGACCTGTACCTCCCCCCTACCTCCGCTGCCGCTGCTGCCGCCTCCGCTCCTCCCGGCGCACACCCGCCTTCAACCATCTATATATCAGAGCGTTTATCGAGCAAAAAGAAACGCCTCCTTGCAATCACAAAAACGGCAGCAAAGTTAAAAAAGTACACTTTCGTGTGGTCACGAAATGGATGCATTTATGTGAGAAAGGAGGCCGGTTCAAATGTAATAAGAATAGACGATGAAACTCAATTAAACCAGTTATTATGACTCAGTATCTTCTTTTTTCACGAACAATGCACTACTTCTGTTTCTAGTATATATGTTAAAATAAGCTGTGTCATAAAATGTTTAATATATAACTTAATATTCTGTCAATGCTATAGTACAATTTGTCTAATAATAAAATATACACTAATAATTATATCCTACATTTCACACTACTATTTAATAAAATCTAAGAAATTCACTTACCCCTTCAGAGCCCTATTGAGCACGCCATGCTTTAATCTGATATATTTTATTTTCCTTAATGGATGACGATTACATTGATGACCTGGACTCTTATGAATTAATACACACGGAAGAATGCGAACAACCTGAGGACTGCTCTAAGTTTATAAAGCCCTATCACGACATAAAAATATTAACTATTAATATTCGCAGTCTACAAAAGAACTTCGATGAATTATCAGTTTTACTCACCCGAATTGATTTTAAATTTAGTTTTATTTGCTTAACGGAATGCTGGCTGAAGAATATACCGTCGATTAGAAACTTGAACGGGTACATCTGCCATCACACAACGAAACACAATAATCAAAATGATGGTGTCGTCGTGTACACCGACGAAGACAGAGATATTCAAGTTTCAGAGGTGCACATGGTCGACTGTACAGCACTAGCATGTATACTCGATAAGAATACTCTTGTCTTAGTTATATACAGATCCCCGTCTATAGCTAACCCCGAGCCATTCATACATAGTTTAAATGATACGTTGCGAATCAACTGTTCTTTTAACGATATTATAGTTACAGGCGATCTCAACATCGATATTAATGACACACAAAACAAATACAGTGATATGTTACTATCTTGTCTAATTGATCATGGTTTAATACCTGCAATTAATAAAGCGACAAGGGGATTCGCGTGCTTGGACCATTTCATGGTAAAAACATGTCACAATACCAATGCCATAATATGCAAGACGGCATTAACTGACCATTATCCGATATTACTCAGCATAGATAAACACACTAAACCGCACAACAAAATGCCTCGCACAATTACTAAACTTAATTACAATGCAATTCTTAAGGACTTGTCAACATTTCAATGGGATGACCTATACAATATAAAAAATACCAATGATGCATTTGAGTATTTTATTGAAACTTTAAAATCAATTACAGGAAAACATACTACCACTGAAAAGAGAAAAAATAAATACACAAATACTAAACCTTGGATCACACAAAGCATCATTAGAAGTATAAGGAAAAGAGACAAATTGCACAAAAAAGTAAGAAATAAACCATTTGACATTGATATTTGTGAATACTATAAAAAGTATAGGAATACGTGTTCAAAAACTATTAAACAGGCTAAACTTTTATATTTTAAAAATAAACTTCACGAGAACTTGGGAAATCCCAGAAAATGCTGGCAAGTCCTGCGAGAGTACACTGACAGTAATAAAGTTGAGGGTGATACCAAACTGAACTGCCTTATTGAACACCTATCCTCCAATAAGCTAAACCCATTGAATGAAATAAATTCATATTTCGCTAATGTGGGGAATCGCTTAGCTACGGCATTATTAAAAAATACAAATAAAGACATAAATGTTCTCTTAGACAAAGTAAAACCAACAACGGCCCCACCATCGGACCCTCTTTTGCTGAAAGATGCCACACCTTATGAAATAGGGAAAATTATTGAAAATTTAAATAATAGTAGGGCTGTCGGCACGGACGGTTTGTCAACGAAACTATTTAAACTTATTAAAGGCCATATAGTTCACCCTCTCACTTTCATTTGTAACCTCAGTATGTCGGAAGGCTTATTTCCACTTTGTCTAAAAACCTCAATACTGGTTCCAATATTTAAGGCGGGCTCTGTTGAGTTGATAGGTAATTTCAGACCAATTTCATTATTAAGCGTCGTATCTAAAATACTGGAAAAACTCTTTAAGGTTAGACTGGTTAAATTCTTGGAAGATAACAGACTAATATCCAAAAATCAATACGGGTTTAGAGAGGGCCTAAGTACTGAGAGCGCTATCCTGAGAGTCACAGAGTTTGTGTCTAAGAATCTGGATGCTGGAAGGAAAAGTATCGGTATTTTTCTTGATTTAGCGAAAGCCTTCGATACTGTAGCTATACAAATTTTACTTAAAAAACTAGAAATGCTCGGTATCGAGGGCTCAACATATCAATGGCTAAAATCCTACTTAACTGACAGGACACAAATATTTAGAAATAACAATTACTGGTCAGAGCCTCAGAAAGTACACTACGGTGTTCCTCAGGGTAGCGTTCTGGGACCGGTTCTATTCCTCGTCTACATAGACGGTCTGTGCAGACTTACGCTATCGAATGGAAAAGCGGTTACGTTTGCGGATGACACTGTACTATTGTTTAGTGGTGAAAACTGGTGGGAGGTATTTGAGGCAGCCCAACAAGGTTTGAATGATGCAATGAGCTGGCTGGACGACAACATATTGACCCTTAATAATGAGAAAACGAAATATATTCCATTTTCTATAACAGCAAGAAGTCGCCCAGACAGTTGTTTCCTGTTAAAGACCCACGAAAATGCAAACTGCCGAAAAAACAATAATTCAACCCATTGTGTATGTGGGAAACTTACAAAAGTGGAACAAATACGTTATTTAGGTGTAACAGTAGACCAACATTTGAATTGGAAAACCCACACACACGGACTTAAGAATAGAGTACGGAAATTGGTCTATTTCTTCAAAGAAATCAGTAGAATTGCAGATAAGGTCATGGTTAATTCTGTATACTATGCGCTTTGTCAATCAATTTTAACATATGGGATATTGGCTTGGGGTGGGGCTGCAAAAACTATACTTGTACCATTAGAGAGAGCTCAAAAAGCAGTTCTAAAAGTCATGTCAAACAAATCATATCGTTTTCCTTCTGATACTCTGTTCTCTGAGACGAATATGTTAGACCTTAGACAATTGTATTCAGAGAAACTAGCAACATATTTCCATACACATATTAATCTCCACGTGTTACCTACTCACAAATATAACACGCGTGCACGATGTGATAAGGCAGTCAATAACGAAATACACAACACTTCATTCCTCAGGAGATTTCATATATATTTGGGTCCACGACTATATAACAAAATTCCCCAAGAAATCAAAGTAATATGTCACAGGAAATTATTTAGGAAAAAGATTAGGGAGTGGCTTCTTAATGGGGGGCGGCGGGAATGTGAGATTATGTTATTTCTTACACATGTTTAAAGTTCAAATTTGAGAGGCCAAAACACGGAACGTAATTTTATTATTAAAATTTAATTTTTAATTTTTATTAATGTGTATTTAAATTAATTTGGACATAATATTTGAGCATGAGTTGACAATAAGTTAATTTTCATTTAAGAATAATTAAAAATTGGAATAATTTATCACCATAATGAATGTAAGTAGTGTAGGTAGTTTATAAGTTCTTGTTTGATAGTTTTTTATATTTTTAATAATTGTATTTTGGGGTATTCAGTTTGATAATGTGTTGATAATGTGCTGAAGTTTAATGTTTTTTTTATTTATTTAATTTGGAAAATGAGGTACTTACCTAAAATAATTTTGTTATTTAATTTTAATTTTAATAACGTATGTGTATTTTATTTAATTCCAAGTATTGATTTTAATTGTTCTGCTTTTATTGCATTTTCATCTTTCGCTGTTATTCACTGTGTCTTGTATATTTAATTTAAAAAAAAATTCAGAATACACAAAATTTATTTTTATTTTTACTTACATATTTTGTATAGTTGAAAATTATTTCAATGTAATTTAAGATTATTTATTAATATGTTAATTTTATGTTTTTATTTTGATTCATTTGATTTTTTTTTCTTATTTAAACTGTAATTTTAAAGTTAATTGACATTGTTTGCGAAAATTTGTGAAATTGTGATGGATTATGTAATTGATTTTTAATTATATTTAGTTTATGTACAATTTTTTTTTGAGAACACCAACACAGGCGAAAGCCTAGTGGTGCTCTCACTGAACTTTGTTTTGTGTTTTTAACTATATTTCAATAAATATTATTTGAATTTGAATTTGAAAATTACATTAATGTTAATGAAGCTCTCTAACTGTAGTATAACACTGAAAGCTGTGTCTATTTTGTAGTTAGTCACAATCACAACATATTGCAAGAAAGACGTTTAAAAAACTGCGAAGTTTCTTGCCGGATCGCGTAAATGCGTATATGAAACCATTCATGAATTTCGATTAGTTGTTCAGTCAGCCTGGTAGTGAAGTTGTTTAACGCACCGGGAGCTATAGCCGGAGACCCAGGTTCAAATCATGGCTGGGCTGAATAATTTTTCGAAGTTTTATGAATTTTTCTGTTTCAAATAATATACACATTACTTCTTGGGATTTGGAAGTGTGAATCGGTTAGAAGTACGAAACGGAGCCCGGCCTTCGGCCTCGCTACAAGTTACTTATTGTTTGGGATTGGGATTTGGTTAACTTCAAACAGCTCGGAATTCGGCCTCGCTCCAAAATCTTCTTGATTGGGATTTGTGAAAGGTTAAACTGTTCCTAGTTCTGCCTTCGGCCAAGTTACTTTTTTTGCTGAGAAAGGTGATACTCAAAAAAGTCCTTCGACATTCGGACTCACTCTTGATTTGAAATTTTAAGAGGTTTAAGTCCATGCAATCGCCTTCGACTTGGCTCTAGTTCAGTCATTATATGCGAGCAAAGCCGCGGGCACAACAAGTAACACATATTTACGTAGATTTGTGAGTTTTTGTCTGTTCTAGCGGCACGCTAATTCCCATGCCGCCGCATACATTCCGAGGGTTGTCTTTAATGCGTCGCGTCGCGTCGGTGTATGTATACACGGTAACACGGCAATTCCTGATCCGTATAGGTAGTGATCAATTTTGTCTATTTCATCTATTTCTTAGGCATCGGGGTAGGAATATCCCCAAACTCAGCTATCCGAGTAGTCGCCTCGAGTGTGTGACCGCCCCGCCGCGCGTGTTAGTCCACAGAAGATTCTAAGTTGGTTGGATGGAGACGCAGTCGTTGTGAAGTGAAGGACAACCAATGTATTAGCAATGTATGATGATGAGAGAGTTTATATCTATCAGTCACATACACACACAAAATAAAATGTATTCACATACACAAATACATCCGTAAAGTATGCACGGGCGCGTGTGCTGTCAGAGTTCAGACACGGACAAGCCCATCCATTGATACCAGATCAGCCAACCCGTCTTGCTTATCATCAGACGGCAGAAGCGAGAGAGTCACGTGTCACGTCACGCGCAGATAATAGGTATACGTATGTATAGGTATACGGTGGTGAATGTTACAGAAAAAAAGATCTGGTATATGCAAGCGAGATTTAGGAAGGGTATGGGTTGCACGGATCAGGTCTTTTCCCTAATTCATAGCCGAAAATTATCTGGCGAAAAACCAGAAGGTCTTTTGCGTGTTCGTAGATCTGGAAAAGACCTATGACAAAGTGATGAGAAATGAGTTGTGGACAGTGTTGTCCGGGTATGGAGTGGACAGTCGCTTGGTGCGAGCGCTGAAATCTCTCTATGAGGGTTCCAGGGCTTACGTCAGGATAAACGGGGCATACACCGACTGGTTTGACATCTCAAGAGGCGTCAGACAGGGGTATGTGGCGTCACCTTGGCTGTACAGCTGCTTGGCTGAATTAAAAGAATATGGCTGTGGACTAAGAATGAGTGATTTAGTTGTGCGTCGACGATCCAGTGATCCTTGCTTCGTCGGTGGATAAATTGCAGGACATGGTTAATGTTATGGTGGAAGCATTTAAAAGGAAAGGAATGAAAGTTAATGTTAACAAGACGAAATTATTGGTACTGGAGAGGAATGAAATGATATCCGAATGCAATATTAACAAGACGAAAGTATTGGTACTGAAGAGGAATGAAATGATATCCGAATGCAAGGTGTTGATTGGGGATGAGAGGCGGGTATATCGAGAGATTGTATATCTGGGTAATATGTTCACACGAGATGGAAAATGTGAAGGAAATGTGGAAAAGAGATTGAAAGCCGGAAATCAAGTAAATGGGGCATTGCACGCAATTATAAAAGTATGTCCAATAGTGCATGTTTGGCTGTCCATGGTGAAGTGCTGGGCCCTACACTGATGTAGGGGAGTGAAAGTTGGGTATAAATGCTGTGGAAATGCGCGCGTTGAGGATTATGTGTGGAGTCAAAATGAAAGACAGATTGAGAAATTGCGAAGTGCGAGAGCGTTGTGGTCTGAAAGAAGGTATAGTGACAAGGATTGAGAAAGGAATGCTTCTGTGGTTCAGTCATATTATAAGAATGGATGATAAAACCCTAACGAAATAAATGTTTGGAGCGAATGCGAGTGGAAGAGTCGGGAAGGGTCGCCCTAGACGAACGTAACCGAGAACACATCGCGTAGGTTCTTAAAAAAGGGCAAGTGTGCAGTATCTGTAACCGACGAGCATGTATTAAAAATATTATGGGAGTGCAAGAAGCGGCAGAGGTTTGTCGAGATCGTGGCACGTGGTGATCTGTTGCCTACTCCACTGGGAAACAGACGTAAAACTATGTATGTATCTCTCGAGTCCTTCAAGAGGGGCGTGAATAGATACTCGTACCTATCACGCCGGCATTCTTATCGCAACCCTCGCTAAAACCGAATGTCCATGGGCGTCGTTAGTCATCATCTGGCTGGGTTGGCGCCACAAGTCGTGCTATCAATAAAAACAAAACTTTTGCAACAATTGTGAATAAATTATTCAGTCTATTACCATCAACGCAACTGAAAAAAACTTATTATGGGTAATATGTGTAATAAATGTATCTAATCTTAAAATATTTAATGTGAAATAAATGCTATTCGAAAAATTTACTTAAAACTGCCTGGGAACGAAGAAGTAATCCAGGTTTTCGGAGCGCAGACTGAAGAAACTCTTAGCGTAGGTGGGCTCACGCGCGCCCTCTGCCAAGCGAACCGTGAACTTGCGCAGCAAGTGAACCAGGCCAGTCTTCATTTGTAGGTTTGCGTACCGCATCCCTGCCGACAAAAAAGTTCACTTGTAAAGTTTGAAAATAATTTTTGAGTTTGCCTGAGGCAACAAAAACTTGTATAATATACATAACTACATACATATCACGCTGAATCCCGACAATCGGGTTAAGCAGAGCAATCGATGTTGTGCTGCAAGAACTCCGGTAAATTACAGTACAACACCAATACATTTCTCAAGTTTTCGGACAAGATATCAAGCAGCATGTAAGGCACGAAGACCTATTACTGCATGAATGGGTAGACGTACCGTGCCAAGGTGAGAGGTGGCGAGCCTGTCGCCCTTTAGCTATATTTTATTCTCTCTATTTTTTCTTCTATATTTTATTTATTCCTTTTTCGCCTTTTACGACATGCATATGGGAAGAGATGCAGTGGATTCGATATTGTATAAGATTTAAGAAGTATGTCTACTGGTTGGGAATGCATCTTCACTCTGGTGATATCAACCAATTAAGGAAAAATGGATCTTCTATTTAAAGGCGCGCCAAACTACCGAATACGCCTCCTTCTACTTCTTTCCCGCCAATGTACGTACAGTATGGGGTCCTTCAAACATATGTGATGGTGCATATAAAAGGCCGACGTGGTATTCACAGACCCCGTATATGTTCGAATGCCCGTGGGCGCAATCGGGTTACATCTCTGTGTTATAGGAATCTGCACCGCTGTGTTTACCTTGATTTTATTTTTGTTTAAAAATGTAATATTTTGACAAATTCAAGTGTAGTGTACTACGATAAGAATGCTGAATAAAAAACTAGGAACTAAGATACAGAGAGGTAATTGAAAATATTTTTTTTTCGACACATCAACATCACTATTGTACACTTCTCCAACTTTTTACCAATGCTCCCGGCACGCAGCAGTGGGCAACACGAATCCATCGTTTGCCCGCTACTAAAGTAGTAGATATTGTACACCGGGTGGCAAAGCTCAGTGGGCTGGACACATGAGCGGCAGGAATAACGGCCGTTGAAGCTCATGCGTCCTATACTGGCGTCCTTGTAAAGGAAAGCGAAGTGTGGGAAGACCCCCCGCCAGGTTTGACGACCACATCCGGTACGTCACGGGAAAACTAACGATTCGATGTCGACAAAGCACTAATAAAACTCCACTTCCCGAAGATATTAAACTTATCGTTGTCCAGATATCCTGAATTATTTGTAATTACTACAAGCTACTTACCAATGCACAGTCGATTCCCTTCACCAAATGGTAGAAAAGTATAATTCGGCCTTCCTTTCACAACCTCAGGAGAAAATCTTTCTGGATCAAAGTCTTCGGGTTTGGGATAAATATTAGGATCTCTGTGTACAGCTAAGATGGGAATAGCAACGGCGACGTTCTTTTCTATTTTCAGGCCATTGGGCATTACGTGATCAACGACGCATCTCCTCTGAATATTACCGACAGGAGGATACATCCTCAGAGATTCGTTGATAACTTTCTCTATGTACACCATTTTATCAACGATTTCGCAAGTAAGATCTTCATTTTCTGCAAATACATCGTCTATTTCTTTATGAAGAGTTTCCAGTATGTCAGGGTTTTTAGCGAGCTCGTATAATGCATAGTTAATAGCGTTTGCCGTGGGGTCTACTCCGGCTGCGAAGAAGAAAAATGCCTGACCTGCCATAAGTTCATCTGTCGTTTTCATTTCATAACCCGAATCCGGGTCGCATAGCTTTTCATCCTTTTGAATATCCAAACAATTATCAATGAAATCGTTTCGCTTGATTCCTCCTTCACGTCTGTCTTTTAACACACGCTTAACCAAATTTAAGAAGAATTTTTCGTGGTCACCGAAAATTTTAACTTTTAATAAGCGAAACAGGCTCGGAAACATACCAGAAAAGACAAATTTTACATTCGTTTTGAAAGGTGGATTGTTAGCATCTCTCGCCATCTTGTGAAGCGGGGAGTCGAAATCGGTACCCGGATTGGCATTTATGCCTAAAACGGAGGCTCCTATCGACGAAGAGGTAAAAGTTGAAATTATATTCATCAAGCTGTGTTTCTGTCCTTCTTTACACATTTCTTCTATGAAGCTCTCGAACTGTTTTCCGCTGTCGTTTATGATAGGAAACATTTTTCTCAG